>JAOBSW010000800.1:0-67432 GCA_026214975.1 Gentiana macrophylla | reverse complement strand
TTGGTCGTTACTACATTTTACGGTACATTACTTACTTGTTTATTGGCCGTTACTACATTTTACTGGTCATTACTACCTCTTTTTAGGTTGTTACTAATTGTTTTTAAATTTATTACTACTTGTTTATTGGTTGTTACTTATTTTTTCATTGAATATTCACGATATTTTATAAGTTTATTACTACTTGTTTTAACGGGGTATTATTTGTTTTCTTGTTTATTACACTTTTTATCTAAGCGTTACTACGTGTTTAATGTGTAAAAGGATATTTTTGGCTCCATTTATTATGAATTTGTCATTTTAATCACATAACATGTAATGAACATCCTTCCTGACCATTTATGATTTTTTTGCTTCTTTCTTGCCTCTTCCCATAAATCTAAACGAACTTACATTTTGAGGCGAAGGT
Organism: Gentiana macrophylla; assembly: GCA_026214975.1. Classification (NCBI taxonomy): domain Eukaryota; kingdom Viridiplantae; phylum Streptophyta; class Magnoliopsida; order Gentianales; family Gentianaceae; genus Gentiana; species Gentiana macrophylla. The sequence continues at coordinate 67,023 of JAOBSW010000800.1, read as the reverse complement.
AGTATATATTTAAATTTTTGTAGAATAGATGAACTAAATTATAGAGTTACTTACCCCGAGTAAGATTCGACTTTGCAGCGCGCCCGGGCGAACTCGATTATTCGGAACAGTTGGTTCCGGATACCAGGGGTTTTAAGAAGGAAAAAAAGACAATAAACATACTCCCTCCGTTCCTTATTAACTGTCGTATTTGAAGAAAAAGTAACTTTTATTTTTTGAATGAACCTGATCACTTTTTAGTTTAAGGTTAGTTATTTTTTAAATGAACATGATCAGTTATTTTTTGTTCAAATGCGACCGTTAACAAGGAACAGATGGAGTAGTTACGTAGCAAACCATAAACATAGATACGTAGCAAACAATTAATATGATAACATTAAATGCCCCTATCACATTAAGAAAATAATTAACGTGTTGTATTTTAAGTAGTCATAGACATATATACCCATATCACATAATAAATGATCTTTTGGAATATTAAGTAAATATATAAACATTATATGTTATGATAATGACATGTTTGAAAAAAGTGCATTAAATGATGTATTCATTTTCTAAATAAACACTTTTTATGAAACAATTAATTTTAAAAAAATGAACACTTATTGTGGGACGAGATAGTATTTTGCAATTTTTTTAAAGAATTATTTTACAGCTTAAACATTATTTTTATTTATTTTATAGTAATCTTTATTTAAAATCCATAATAATGGAGATGATATTTTCATTCAAATAATTTAAATATCTGTTTTAGATATTTTGTCATTTTATTAGATACTCCATCTCTAGACTCTATCTAATCTTTTGCAGTGGTTCAATGAATGGATGGTCCCTACTTTTGCACTTTTCCTCTGTGTCATCCTTTCCACACAAAAACAGGGGACTAGGTTGAAGCGGTATTTGAATTTCCAGGCTTGATTCAGAGAATAATTGAAGAACTGATTTCTTCTCATTTCTTCTTCTTGATTCCCCTCGAATCGCTTGTTTTTTTCATTACTTTTCATGCGAAACTCGCGGCGCAGCTGGGGATGTTCTTTCAAGACTGTTCTTTTAGCTTTTGAGCTCCTCATAAATCGCTAGTTTTTTTTGGGGGTAAATTTTCTGTTTTGAAGCATACGTTTGTAGGAAGTTTGGGTTTCGCTACTGGGATAGTGGGTTGCCGACAATTTCAGTAGAAGAAAAGGGTTTTCTCTATTAGGTAATCTCGATTTTATTGGCCTTTCAGCTAGTAAATTGAAGACATTTGTGTTGGGTTTCTCAATATGGAGCTAAATTTGACAGGCTTGCGCTAAAAAGAGGTGAAATTGGGATTGTCAAGTTCTTGCTGCTGCTCCTAGTTGATTGTTAGGTTAGCAGCTGCTTAGGTAGTCTCTTTTTGATAAAGAAGATGAGGAAGGGTAAAGATGAGGAGAAAGTTACAGTTCCTTTGTTTCCTAGGCTTCATTTGAATGATACTGGGAAAGGAGGACCAAGAGCACCTCCAAGGAATAAGATGGCCCTATATGAGCAGCTTAGCATTCCTTCTCAGAGATTCAAAAAAGGAGCAGTGTCTACCAACTCTAACAACACTGCTAGTATGACCCCTCCTACTACTAGTGAGGTGAGTTTAGACTTTAGTGTAGAGGATTGATACATCATTTGTTTTGCCCTTTGCTTCTGTTGCAATTAATGTTTTTTCTTGTTGATTATTGTTCTTTTGAAGTATTAAGTTTGTTTTTTTCTAGATTTCTTGTTATATTTGCCTTCTTCTTTACTAATGCGGGAAGCGGTGTGTGTTTGGGTGGATCTTGAATATTTGCAATTGTATTCAACATTGTTGAGTTATTTACGGAGAAACAACGCATAAAGTGGGGAGAGTGGGAGGGGGTTGATGAACAAAAAGGGTAGTGTCTGAAAAACTGAAACTACCTTCTTGCAGAAATGGACCTTGTTTGGGGTAAGTCTTAGAATATCTTGTAGTTCGAAAGATGATGGCCCCGCTTAAATTGACTGAGTGAATAATGGATACTTGATGTATAACATATTTCTACGCATGCATACAAGATTTTTGGACTGTTCTTGTTCAAGGTAAGTTCACTCACCCCATGAATAAGTGATTTTGATTTCATCATGTAAATGTTGTCTGAGCATATTTTACTTGGTCTTTAGTTGGTGGGTGGGTATAATAAGTAGGTTGCTTTAGTGGCATTTTGTGCTTGGAGTGTGGTTTCATTAAAACATGATTTGAGAGTTCGACTTGGGTTATGCTTGACTTAGGAGTTAGGACAAAAAATGGGAGAGTTAGTTTGTATGATGGAAAAAGATATCATTAAATGCAAGTCCATATCTTTACTGTGTAACTGTTGGTCCTAGGGTAGTAGAACGAAGAAAAGGTAATTAGAGGATAGATATTCCCCGGACTCAGTACGACCAACGCAAGGCTGTTTCCACGAGAATTGACAACCTGAACGTAAAAGCTCCAAGTTCTTATCCTTTTACTAGTGATAAGATAGAAAGTAAAGGTATATTGTTGTGATGTCCTTCCATTTTTTTCAAATTTTCTGTTTTATGCTGTCTCCTTTTTGAAGGTAAATATGGTGAGTCACACCGTCTAAATTCCATTTCTAGTTCAAAATATTTACTTTATTTCAAAGTACTTTTCAACTATTTTCTTTAGTTTCCCATCAAACATGCCCCTCATGCTGTTTACTTTTACTTGTCCTTGCAGGGTAGTTCACAGCAAAGAGGTGCACTTTCCTCGGTTCAGCATTCTGTTTCAGGACTATCAGCTGAGCAGTCAGATAACCGCTTTTCTAATTCAAAGATTCCGCGAGTGCAACCTCAGTTAGAAAAGAAGACTGAGGATGATGACTTTAGGGTTCCTGTGTGTTCACAGACTAATGTGCATGATGACTTCACTAGATATCGAAGTAATAACAGTGGAACGAAACTTATTCACTCCAGTCATGTGTACACTCAGCATTCAATAGTACAGGCACCAACTGGCGGTAATGAGACAAAACGGAGATCAATTGTTCTGCCCGCTAGAACACAAGAATCAGAAAGCCACATCGGGGAAAATGTGGAAGAATATATGGTAAACAACCAGAAGTTTGTTGAAGATATCTCAAACTCTTCATCAACAAAGATCACTGAACTTTCAGCATGTCAAAGTGATGCATATGCGTGTGATGAACCGGGATATAATTCTGTAAAGAACAGGCGTACTACGTTACTGAAAGCTGATCTTAGTTTACTTCCACCGCATAAAGCAGAAAGACATTCTACTAACAGGGTTCTTAGAGATGCTATGAATGTGTCTGCAGGCAGTAACAATGGAAACAGTTCTGTCTCAAAGCCGAATTATCATTCTGAGGGACAGAGGAGTATTGTTGAGAATGAGTCTCGTGAAGATGGTATGTATGGATCATTACCGGTAGAAAGTGCAGATGTAGGTGAACATACCTCTGATGAAAAAACCATGGTTGATTGTGCTGGTTTGATTCTCTCCCCAGATGATGTTGTTGGAATTATAGGCCAGAAGCATTTCTGGAAAGCCAGCTATTCTCAAGTAAGTAATCAGCTTGTTGAATTCGATATACATATGCCTTTTATTATGAATCTGCATGCACTAGGCATTAAGTGACATTGTTGTTTTCTTTTGTTTTGGATTTATTTTCAATCAGCATTTCTTGTCACCATCTTCTTGATGGGGAATTTCCTATATCTTTTGTCAAAATGTTGTCTTGTTAATGTGTATACAGTCATTCAACCTTGGCTCTGTCAGCATTTTCTTCTTTGCATGTAGTGTGAATTTTTGCTGATTTAGTCCTATTTACTCTTTACAGTCAACAGAGAGTTTTTGCGGTTCAAGTATTCGAGTTACATCGGTTGATAAAGGTATGTTCTTTCTATAACACCACTTACCACGGTCCGTTTGTATATGAATTAATTCGTATTTATTCCAAATTTTTTTCTTGTTCAAATTCGAAAATTGAACTTATGTCTAATGATGGGGCTCTTGATCCTATTCATAGGTTCAAAAGTTAATGGCTGGTTCCCCAGAGCTTTTGCATAATAGTTCTCTTTTGGGAAAATCCATTCAAAGCTCTTCACCAATGAAACTTCCCATTCCCATGGAGTGTATTGTCAAAAATCCACCAGATGCTATCAACCCGAAAAACGGTTCAAACAAACCGAATCACAGAATGGAATGTTCAGCTGAAAACAATGTAGTAGGCAGCAAAGAATCTCTTTCTTCTGAACAGAATGGCGGACACCAGCCGAGCTCTAAACCGACCTCTGTAAATTCTCCAATGAGAGTTATTCCTAGTGACAATGCTATGAGTTCTTGGTGTCAAAATCAAATGCAAGGACAACAACAATGGCTGATACCGATGATGTCTCCTTCCGAAGGGCTCGTGTATAAACCATACTACCCTAGTCCTGGCATGATGGCCCCCTTTTATGGTGGCGGACCACCTCCTATGGCGGGTAGCTTTGCATCCTCGGGTTATGGAGCCGTTGCTTGCCAACAGTTTCAAGGAATGACCATGCCGCCATTCGCATTCCATGCTGGACCTCAAGGATTCTTTCCCCCTGCGTACGCTAACATTCCGTTTATGAATCATTCTATCACGGATTCGGTGCTGATCAAACCAACCACATGGCAACATCTGGCTTTCCTGTTCAGTCACCATTAATGGAAGCCGGTCAGTATCATCGTCATTCGTGCAAATCATCATCTTATCAGAAAGACGAGTTGGATGGAGGCATTAGAGATAATGATGTGCAAGCAAGTACAGGAAGAGGAAACAGCTCATCAGGAGGAAGTAATGTGCTTCCTCCTACCTGCAATACCCGACCTCAACACGATGATGTCGTGGATCGACCTACTCGGGTGATCAAAGTCGTGCCTCATGGCGGCGATTCAGCCACGGAATCAGCTGCTCGTATCTTCAAATCCATACAACAAGAGAGGAAACGGCATCGCGACGTTGTTATAACGACCGCCTGTTGCATTCTCTGTCACATTACCTGTACTTTACCCTACAGTGACGGGAGTTTGTTTATGTTGTACCAATTTATGATATATGTAAGCCTTAATGAATTAGATTTATGTTCATTAGCATTGGATTGTTTTATGCATGCTTATTATGTAGATGTAAATGTAATATCTTTTCAGGTAGTCTGCTTAGAACCGAGTCCGTTTTTATTTCGAATATCTGCAGTTGTCTTCAATAAATGTCTGCTGAATATTTTGATAAGTGTCTCTACTGATATGAGATAAACCCATTAAGTCAATCCATTATCTGTAAAGTGCCTGATTTTTTTTTTTTTTTTTGAAGGGAACTTTTATTAATAAAATAGGTCTAAGTGGCCAAAATACATACAATCAGAAAAAGGTCTGCTAAAAAATTTAAACAGAATATATAGTCCAGGCTAGTTTCAAATCTCTAGAAAGTGTAACTGCTTTTGAAAGAAAGATATGTGCCGGTGGACGATTTATGGAGTTATGCTGCAGGTTCCCAAGGACCTAGTCTTGGATTTCCGAAGCGGAGAAGAATGTCTCCCATTGAGTAGGGTGTAGTGCTTGCTTCCAAATATTCCGGGGCCAATGACAGTCTCGTATGCATGGAAGGGACAGACGGAGGTGGAGGTTGTGGACACGTGACGCTGCGCCAGAAAATTATTGACTGGTAGGCAATTGTGGCAGAGTTGCCAGAGATAGAAATTATACATCATCGGCCCTTTAAGCTCCCAAATGCGACTCCAGTCAAAGTCGTGATGTAAAACACCATGGCTTTCACGCTGATAACTGTAAGCAGTGTGAAATGTATATTTACCATCACCCGAAGGGGCCCATTTAATGAAGTCATCCTCAGCCGTAAACCTGCTTCTAAGACTTTGGCAGCTCAACATATATTTCTCCACAATATTGAACATCCTGCTTTTGGGGCGTCGAAGGGGTTCCTATATTTCTCGATTAGGAGAGAGACCCGGGGGAGGTGTCATCGATGAGAATGTGCCATACAAGCTTCCCCAGGAAAGCGGAATTCATCTCCGCGTTTAAGACCCAAGCCTCCAGTTTCCTTTGGTGTACATATATTTTGCCATGAGAAGTAATGGCATTAATTTTTACCATCTAGCTCATCCCAGAAGAATTGACGGCAAAGTTTATCGATCTCATCTATAATGCCTTTAGGTATTTTCATCGTTTGCATCAAATAATAGGGGAGAGTCGATAGTGAAGAATTAATTAAAATAGATCTGCCTGCTTTTGAGAGCGATTTAAAGTGCCTGGTTTTTTGAGATACGCTAAATCACATCATCCCAATTTATAGGAAATTTAAAGTGATGTATTTAGAAAAGGTCAAACACTAAATTAATTAAAAGAAATATAAGGGATATTAGTATTAAATTAATTTTAATAAATATCATAATAATAATACTCACTATGTTAAAATAATCGATGCAATTTGTCAAAACATGCGTATTAAAGATGCTGAGTTAATCGCTTAATTTGAATGTCAAAATGACTTTAAAACCTCTACTTTATAATTAATGCGAATGTTGTATTTTTTTCACTCACTCTTAATAAATAATGGTAAATATAAAAAAACACAATAACTACTGAATTGGAAATATAACTGCCTCAGTTATTTTTGAACAAATTTTTTTAAGAATCGCCTCAATTACTTGGTGGGAGTATAAAGTTTAAAATCAATAAATATTTCCAACATACTACACACTTAAGAGGTGGAAAACACTCAACACATGGAAACATGACCGGGTGCACGCTTCATCCTCTGAGACGCACAGACTCCACTCTGCCATATTTTCTGACCCCAAGCGCACGCCTGACTCATCAAGCGCTTGCCTCATCCCACCAAGTGCACGCTTAGCCCGCCAAAATCAAAACCCAACCTTTCTGTCCTGTCAAGCACACGTCTGGTCCGTCCACACACACGTTTGGTCGAACAGACTAAAAATCCGGAGGTTTTGCCTCTTATATCCACATGCACTGAAGTAACAGATGGACTGATCAGAGCTACACGATTTACATCAAAATGTAAACTGTGTGACTCTAATCAACTCACCGATCTCTTCACTTTAAAAACACTCGCCGCACAAGAACTTTCCTTAAAAACCAGACAATCTAGCACGTTAAGAAAGTTTATTAAAATAAGATTCATTAACCTTAACCATCACAAACTAGAAAAGAAAATCTTTTTCCTTCAAGGCAACGCTTCACTTGCCATTATTTGCGAAGTAGCAGAAAGGTCAGAAATGGTTGTAGTACGAACAGTTGCGGTAGATGAACAGACCGCAGAGCCGCAGACGTTTTTTTTTTTTGGGGAAGGTGAAACGTTTTACTTTACATCGATTTTGTGTAAACATTTATGGGTTTTGCTAGCATTGAGTTATTTTAGCTTGTTTTGAATGCAACATTGCAGACCAGACAACAAAAAGGTGCAGATTAGCAAATGGGGTTCTGTCAAACAAAGTGGATAGGAGCCAAGTTAATCCAGGAGACCATATCTACACATACAGAGCACTCTTTGCATACTCCCATCACGGTGAGGAAGAGCTATCTATCTGCTTTTGTTTATCCCAGAATGCCAAATCAATTTCATTTGTTCTTATATCATTGCATTCCCATTTGTTCTTAACTCCTGCAATGTGGGTCTATTTTAATCTCCTTTTTTTTTTTTCTTCGTGCTTATCTGTTTCTCTGATTTGAATCTCAAATCCATCTGGATTTACCTTTGATGGCTACAACAGAGAAAGATAGATTACAGACCTCAATGTGTTTCATGTACTGCAGGTATCTTTGTTGGGGGGAGCAAAGTGGTTCATTTCACGTGTGTTGGAACCCTTTCAAGCCCAACTGATGAGGAATCAAGCCTATATTATTCTTGTAATACTTTTCCTGACTGCGGACTGAGACAGCCGGCCAGTGGGGTAGTTATTTCTTGTCTGGACTGTTTCCTGCAAAAAGGGTCCCTCTACCGTTTTGAATACGGGGTTATCCCTCTTAAATTCAATACTAAAGTACGAGGAGGCACATGTACCGTTGCAGCATCTGACCCTCCAGAGAGTGTGATTCATCGCGCAATGTATCTTCTGCATAGCGGGTTTGGGAATTATGATGTCTTTAAGAACAATTGTGAGGACTTTGCTATTTACTGCAAAACCGGGATTGTAACTGATGACGAACTAGGAATCGGAAGAAGCGGGCAAATTACTTCCATCTTTAGTGCTCCAGTACCTGCACTGGTTTCCTCTCTGCTGATGCCTAGTCCTGTTGGAGCGACTATAGTAACAGCAGCTGGTATGTATTGTTTGAGCAGGTATATCAATGATATTGGTGTTCGACCGGATGTTATAAAGGTGGCTGTGGAGGACCTGGCTATAAAGAGGGACATATCCAGAAACCAAACTTACTGTGGACACAAAGGTATATCAATGAAAGCAGCACCGAAGGCATAAAGGGAAGTTGAAGAAAGATATATGTTTTGCTTGGATTAGCTCGTGTGTTATTCGTTTATTGTAGATTTTCTACATCAATATACCTGTCGGTATTGATGGATCTGTTATCTCTTTGGTTTAAAAGATTAATTCTCAAGATTGTTATTTGGAAACTAAAATTTTGACTATATAATTGACTTTTTGAAACTCGATTGTATATGGTACAACGATAAGATGACGTTGATACAAGCAAAGGGTCCCTTTAACAAGTTGATTTTTCCGAAAATAGGCCACCGGTGAAAAACCACCGCTACAGCGGTGCTGTTTCACTTTCTAAATCAACTCTATACTAAACTGAAATACTCAGTTGATTAAACATAGAACTTTAAAACGACGCTCTACCGTTTTAAATACGGGGAGGCACATGTACCGTTGCAGGATCAGACCCTCCAAACAGTGTAATTCATCGCCCAGTGCATCTTTTGCATAGCGGGTTCGGGAGTTTTGATGTCTTTAAGAACAATTGTGAGGATCGACTTTGCTATCTACTACAAAACCGGGATTGTAACTGATGACAATCTCGGAATTGGAAGAAGCAGGCAAATTATTTCCATCTTTAGTGCTCCAGTACTTCCTCTCTGCTGATGCCTAGTCCTTCAACAATTGTAAGCCAAATGTGAGCATGAAGCTAGTTTAGGGCAGTGCAAATCAGACTTGAAAAGTGCATCTGGACTCATAGTGTTCAATGGCTATCATTGCTTACTTTTTGATGGATAACAACATTCAAGGGCATCTGTGTCGTTTATTATCACACGGAATCAGCTTCATGCTCGCATTTAACAATCCATACAACAAGAGAGGAAACGGCATCACACGTCATAATGTTGTTATAACGACTCGACTGTGGCATCACACACCTACTTAACCTACTTGTCACAGACAGTGATAATAAATCCGTTTTATTTGGAATTTCTGCTTAGCAACATTGATCGTTTTCGAATGTCTGCAGTTATCTTCAATAGTTGACAGAATTCTTGATAATTGTCTGTCTCTACTCATAAGTGAATCCCTCTTGGTCATGAATAACAAGGACAAAGCTAGGAAATGGGATCCCTTGTTGTGCCCCTAACAAGGATAAGGTGAAAACATGGTTTAGGGGCCTCGAAAACAACAACATTGAACTAGAGTTAGTAGAGGCCGCGCGAACGCAGGCCCCATCTATCACAAATTATGACGTAGACTCTACTACTTGAGTAGATCTTAGAATGATGCCCTTCCAAAGTGCAATGGAAATCATCAACCTAGGCCATAGACCTTCTTGATCATCTATTGACCCCGTCCAGGTAAGTAAGTAAAATATTGCTTTAGGGTGTTATTTTATACTAGAAGTACATCTGCTCCCTTTAGCAATTCAACGATGTGGGATAAACGAAGAGGCAGATTTAAGCCATTTTTTTTAAAATAAAGCCAACTATTGCCAAGGAAAAAAATTCATTTGAAAAAATGGAAACCCTTATATTATATATGTATGGATCTCAAAAATAAACATACTAGTAGTATTTTATATGTTACCAAATTCGTTAAACACAAGACAAATCGTATGTCCAACTTGGATATTTAAGTCCTTATGCGGTTTCACGAGGAAGACTTGAAACATCTTTTCTACTGTGAATTGTTGTCTAAGCAATAAATCATCCTAAGTTTTTCACACAGATTAAAAAAATGATTGAATTCAAAATTTTGAACTTTAATGTCTAAAATGCCCTATTGACTATCATTAATGCAACAGTTGTTAAGTAATAAAAAGTGGTTGGATTGATAATAAATTAAGGATAAGATAGAGAAAATAGTAATAAATGTTGTATTGGTAACGTAGAATGACTTATATTGTGAGATAACTCTAAAAGTGTAGGATGATTTATATTTTGGAACGGATGTAGTAGGAAATTTCAAGTGATGTATTTATAAAAGGTGAAACACTAAATTAATTAAAAGAAATAAAAGGGATATTATGTTTAATTAATTTTAATAAATATCATAAAAATAATATAAAGTTTAAAATCAATAAATATTTCCAACATACTACACACTTAACAAGTGGAAAACACTCAACAGTCATGGAAACATAAGAGAAAATATAAGATCGGGTCACTGTAGCAAGGGAAAATTCGTTTCAGGTCAATTAAGACCTGACATTTTTTTTAGGTTACGCGTCGAAAGTTGGACGACTTCGTCAAAATATATACTATCTCGTCCGAATATGATATAATTCCCGTCTAAAAAGAAGAGAAGATTGTTTTTACCAACGTCATAAAATATTTGATGATGACGAGGGAGAACAGATGCTGGACAGACCCAGCAGAACCGACCTTATCTTTTCGATCTACCGGATGCCTCATTTCCGGCAGAGCCAAGCTGCTGAGAACGGGAAAGGATGCTTTATTGAGCAGACCTAATGAAATTTTCTACGAGCTACATTATATAAGGAGCCCCAATACAATGCCTGGGGATTAGGCTGACACAGCGGATCGGAAGGAATCGAAAACGCCCTAGGGATGCATGCATTTCTAAGAACCTCACCAGGTCGATGAGTACCATAGAATAGGTCGAGATTCGTCATATGGTTTATTGCCTTAACGTTGGAACCCTTTCAAGCCCAACTGATGAAGAATCAAGCCTCTATTCCTCTTGTAATACTTTTCCTGACTGCGGACTGAGACATCCGGCCAGTGGGGTAGTTATTTCTTATCTGGACTGTTTCCTGCAAAAAGGGTCGCTCTACCGTTTTGAATACGGGGTTATCCCTCTTAAATTCAATACTAAAGTACGAGGAGGCACATGTACCGTTGCACCCACCAGAGAGTGTGATTCATCGCGCAATGTATCTTCTGCATAACGGGTTTGGGAATTATGATGTCTTTAAGAACATTTCTGAGGACTTTGCTATTTACTGCAAAACCGGGATTGTAACCGATGACAAACTAGGAATCGGAAGAAGCGGGCAAATTACTTCCATCTTTAGTGCTCCAGTACCTGCACTGGTTTCCTCTCTGCTGATGCCTAGTCCTGTCGGAGCGACTATAGTAACAACTGGTATGTATTGTTTGAGCAGGTATATCAATGATATCGGTGTTCGACCGGATGTTATAAAGGTGGCTGTGGGGGACCTGACTATAAAGAGGGACAGATCCAGAAACCAAACTTACCGTGGATACAAAGGTATATCAAAGGAAGCAGCACCGAGGGCATAAAGGGAATTTGAAGAAAGATATATGTTTTTCAACTGCAAAACGACGCCTTTTGGTATGATTTTCTTTTGTTTTCTGAATGGCCCCTGGTAATGAGGGAAATGAAATGGATGGTGACTTGAGCCAATTGCCAGGTGACAATGTGCTTTTAGTTGTGTTTTGATTCAATGGGATTGTGGATGCAATATGTTTCTTCAAGTATGGATTGATGATTATCTTGGTCAGAAACTTACATCATCATATTTATTAGTATTTTATTTACGTTTTAAATTAATTAATAGCTATGTGGGCTTTATTCTTACTTAAAATAGGCTTCTTCATCTATAGTTAGTCTAAGTACTTCACTTGTTAGATCATGATATAATCTTGAATCATTTCATCCTCTTTACACGTGAATTTATGTTTTGCTTGGATTAACTCGTGTATTGTTCGTTTATTGTAGATTTTCTACATCAATATACCTGTCGGTATTGTTGGATCTGTTATCTCTTTGGTTTAAAAGATTAATTCGCAAGATTGTTATTTGGAAACTAAAATTTTGATTATATAATTGACTTTTTGAAAGTCGATTGTATATGGTACAACGATAAGATGACGGTGATACAAACAAAGGGTCCCTTTAACATGTTGATTTTTCCGAAAATAGGCCACCGGTGAAAAACCATTTTCACTTTCTAAATCAACTCTATACTAATTACTAAACTGAAAAGCTCAGTTGATTGAACATCATATTTCATTTTATAAACATGCACATAGAACTTTAAAACGAATTTTTAATCGGCCAAAATGCTTAAAAACATGAATGTCTAAGTGATAACGTCACACGGCTCGCTTGGAATAGAAATCTAATTGATCTTTGTATGATTCTCACAAGTAAAGCTTTGTAATGTAACATAGTTGATAGCACAGAGGGAAAAGCATTGTGGGGTGCTGTGAGTGTTTTGAGATCTCAAATGGATTTACCTTTGATGGCTACTGCAGAGAAAGATATATTACAGTTTACAGACCTCAATGTGTTATATGTAGTGCAGGTATCTTTGTTGGGGGCAGCAAAGTGGTTCATTTCACGTTTATTGGAAACCTTTTCAAGCCCAACTGATGAAGAATCAAGCTTCTTTTCTTCTTGTAAAACTTTCCCTGACTGCGGACTGAGACAGCCGGCCCGTGGGGCAGTTATTTCTTGTCTCGACTGCTTCCTGCAAAAATGGTAGCTCTACCGTTTTGAATACGGGGTTATCCCTCTTAAATTCAATGCCCCATTTTGAATACAGGGTTATCTCTCTTGGACTAGAAAAAAATATTCGTTTAGCCAGGTTATTCATTTATCGAACATTATTGCAAACCGGGATTGTACCTGATGACAATATAGGATAAGAAGCATGCAAATTACTTGGGTCTTCAGTGCTCCTAGTCCTACAAAAGACCCATAATCAAAGCACAAAAGACCCATAATCCAACAACATAACATTGAACCAGAGTTGGCAAGGATAACCCCATATTCAAAACGGTAGACTCTACTACTACAAAAGACCCATAATCCAACAACAACTTAACATTGAACTAGAGTTGGCAGGGATAACCCCATATTCAAAACGGTAGACTCTACTACTACAAAAGACCCATAATCCAACAACAACTTAACATTGAACTAGAGTTGGCAAGGGCCGCGCGAACGCAGGCCCCCCTCTACGCAGGCCCCCCTCTATCACAAATTATGACGTAGACTCTACTACTTGAGCAGATCTTAGGATGACACCCTCCCAATGTGCAATAGGAGTCATCAACCTAGGCCATAGACCTTCTTGATCATCTATTGACCCCGTCCAGGTAAGTATGTGACGATATATGGGCCCACTGGGTCGGGTTATTTGTAATTGGGCCAGGCCCAAAGTTAATAATGGAGACAAACGATCCAGTCAAGCCCGACCATCAAAATGCCGACTGACCAAGACGCTTAGATGAATAGTCGGAGGAGCGAGACTCCACCGTGTCCTGACTGTAATGGTTTCTCGACGTAATGCTTGGTGAATCAAATGGAGACCGAGTCAACATCGGTTCAACCACGTATAGATATGGGTAGGCCCCACGATCGACAACGTCGCGGAAGTAACCGTTGATAACTTCCCATCACACAAGAAAGAGAATCACGATCTACTACTATATATAAGGGATACCCTGAACTACGAGGGGACTTGATTCCGCTTTATTACTTAAATTGATACGTGGCGCCTCTCTCGAGAGTTCACCCAAATCATACCCAAATATTCTTGTTCTTGTGTTATTTCCTAATTAGAATTACCCGATTACCCGTTCAGAATACCCATACAACATCATTTGGCGCTAGAAGGAGGGCCGATTCTAGTTAGTGAGCAATCAATACAGAAAAATGGCAAGAAACCAAGGAAATTCAAAGAAACAACAAAATCAACAGGAGAAAGAAAAGAATCGGATCGAGAGACAAAAGCCCAGATCGACATGACCAAGAACCGGAAAAGAGTTATGGAAGAAGGGCAAACCAAGAATCCGGATGTGGTTAAACAAATGTTAGTTGAAAACCTGGCAAATCTCAAAGGTGAGAGATAAAAGCCATATTTGAGGCGGTTCAAAAGCAAGGAATCAAGATGATGATCCTTCCGGCGCATACCCCGATTCAAGCCGCTAAAAGAGAAAGCGAAGCGAGTCTAGCATACAAGTGGTAGTTACTCACCCAGGAGGTGATAACGCCAAAGCAGAGTGGATGCCATCCTTAAACCCAAACAGGATGAATTCAAAGTTGGTGTCTCCTTTCACCAAGATATCGATGCGTTCCATGTCCCTCGGGATTCAAAATTCCAAAAATTCAGGCATATGATGGAACTAAGGATCCATACGACCATATGCATCAATACATTCAGCATATGAATTTGTATAATGCTCCAGAAGAGATGAAATGCAGGGCATTTGCAACTCTTCTAACTGGAAAGGCAAGAGATTGGTTCAATAAGTTGAACCCCAGATCTATACCGGATTTTCCCACTCTGACCAGAAAGTTCATGCATGCATTCATCGCAGCAAGGCCTTTCCAGAGAAACAGGACTTATTTGCTGACGGTTAGGCAAAAAAGTGATGAAACAGTTTTACAATTTATCAAAAGATTCAATGGGGAATCATCCCGGATAGCGATCCCGGATGATAAGTTCTTAGTAGCATCCTTCATAGCGGGACTTAAGAAGGCGGTTACATGCGGTTAAGCTAAAGAAAAAGATCCAAAAGCGATGGAAGAATGTCCGAAATAGCATACGAGACATTGTCAAGGAGAAGAGGCCAACAGAGCCAAGAGAGAAGAATCCCATAGGGATGCTAAAAAAGGAAAAACCGAAGATAGGAACGACAAGAAAAGGAAATCTGTTTGGGATAGAGTAACCGCCCCTATCTCTGAAAGATTAGGGAAAAAGCGCTCTGCAGGGCGAGACCTAATTCCTCCGAATGTATCTCGCGACCAAGTGTTGGCAATTATGGAGAAGAAAGGAATTGCTAAGACTCCTCCTCCACGAGGGTCCAAGGAAAAAGAGACCACACCAGGTGGTGCAAGTACCATAAAGACATTGGACATGACTCAACAGCAGGTGTAGGGATCGATCGTGAGATATCGACGCAAAGAAGAAATGGAGGGAAAAATCGATGAGTGCATCGATCGAGCGCAGGAGATAATCCCGGAAGGAAGGAGAGAGTTCAAAAACATAGTAACAATCATGACAGTACAACCGGAGAGAGACACAGGATCCGTCTCCAGATGCAGATGGGCATAGAAAATGCCCCAATTAATCTCGTAAATACCATTGTGGGTGGACCAGGAGAAGGTAGCAAGGCTTCTCGGAAGATAAAAAGTGGCGCGCAGAAAAACAAGGAGAAGTGAAAAGCGAAGGTTATGGGAACCGTCCCAAGACGGTCTAGAGATGCCCTACCCGACCATCGTGAGTAACGAAGGACTGTAATAAAGCGATTATACGAAAAATGCGGTCGAAAGGATCTCAGTAGATACAGCAAACAGCAGTATGAACGTCTTTGTATTATAACGCATTTCAAGCGATGAAACTCCGGTCGGAGTTGATTCCTGTATCAACTCCTCTTTTGGATTTACGGACCGCCCATACATCCTGTGGGTATGTTAAAATTATTGACAACTTTTGGCCAGGACAACAGAGCGGGACTCGATGGTGAATTATGTGGTGGTAAAGGCGCCATCCGCTTATAATGTGATTCTTGGAAGGCCAAAGACTAATTGATTTAAGAGGCGGTGGTGTCGCCCGCACACAATAGCATGAAATTCCCAACTTTCGATGGAGAAGCTCTCATTAAAGGGGACATAGACGCCGCAAAAAATTGCTACACACCACACAATCGGTGAAAAATGAAGGTGCGACAAGTGACAATGGAAGACTTGGTTCCAGATGAAGAAAAAGTTGGTCATCGAACGATCCAATGGAATCAATAATGCTAAATGAAATAAACCACGAATCCACGGTCGACATAGGATCTTGGATACCGGGTGAATGAAGCGAGATCTTGTCGACACTTTGAAGGATTATCAAGATGTGTTTGCATGGAAGGCAAGTGATATGCCTGGATTATCAATGAATTGGCGGTCCATAAACTCAACATAGACCCAACAAGAAACCAAAGTGAAACAAAAGAAGAGATCATTTGCTCCAGAAAGGAATACAACCTATCCACAGAAGAGGTGGAAAAACTGTTGCAGGCCAACATGATTAAAGAAGTCATCTATCCAGAATGGCTAGCAAACCCAGTGTTAGTCAAAAAACCAGATGGCAGTTGGAGGATGTGCGTGGACTTCACCGATTTAAACAAAGCTTGTCCTAAAGATAGTTACACTTCCCCTAGAATTGACAGGCTCGTAGACTCTACAGTTGGTTATGAAATTTTTGCTTTCCTAGATGCTTATAAGGGATATCATCAGATTATGATGGACCCTGTAGATGCTGTAAAAACTGCCTTTATTACTGAATTTGGTTCTTACTACTATGTGTCTATGCCTTTTGGATTAAAGAATGCTGGGGCTACTTACCAAAGGGCAGTCAATACCATTTTCAAACAACAAATTGGCAAATCTATGGAAGTATACGTGGATGATTTATTGATCAAGAGCAGGACTCTTGACCAATATCTGAAAGATGTAGCAGAGGTGTGCCAAGTCTTGAGACAGACCGGAATGAAATTGAACCCAAAAAAGTGTACTTTTGGAGTAAGGTCAGGAAAATTCCTGGGTTATATGATATCCAAAGAAGGCATTAGGGCCAATCCCGATAAATTGGAAGCTTTGAAGACCATGCCTGAACCAAAAAATATCAAAGAAGTTCAACGATTAACGGGAAGATTAGCAGCTCTAAACAGATTCTTGTCGAAGTCTCACATGCAGAATCATTGCCATTCTTCAAAATCCTTAGGAAGGCCAGTCCTTTTGAGTGGAATGAAGAATGTAGACAAGCTTTTCAGAGTTAAAAGATCACATTAGTCACCTCGCCAACTCTAACCCTCCACAGAAGGTGAGATCATCGTTTTATATTTATCTTTTTGCAATGAAGCCGTAAGTCTTTGTGTTGGTAAAACAACATGGCATGATACAAAGACCAGTATATTTTGTAAGCAAAGCCCTACAAGGGCCCGAGGTTAGATATTCTGAGGTGGAGAAATTGGTCTTAGCCCTAGTGCACGCCACAAGGAAATTGAGACCGTACTTCCAAAGTCATCCGGTGATCGTGTTAACAAATCAACCTTTAAAGCAGATCCTGGAAAGACCAGACAAGTCGGGGAGACTGGCTAAGTGGGTAGTTGAATTAGCAGGATTCGATATCGAGTACAAGCCAAGAACGGCAATCAAAGCTCAAGCATTAGCCGATTTCTTGGCGTAAGAAAAGCTTTGGCTATAGAGCAAAAGGTCAAAAGAACAAAGTTGAAAGGAATAATTACGACAAGGTGGCGCTTTACGTCGACGGAGCCTCCAACAAAGAGGGAGCAGGAGCAGGACTCCTACTCATTAGCCCAAAAGGTGAAGAATTCCCATACGCTCTTCATTTCAACTTTCAAGCAACTAACAATGAAGCAGAGTACGAAGCTTTGATAACCGGATTAAACCTAGCACGAAGTTGGGCGTCACGGAGAATTTAAAAGTCTACAGATTCACAAATCGGTAACAAATCACATCAAGGGGGAGTATGAAGCAAAGGAAGGTCCTATGAAAAAGTATCTGGCAGTAGCACAGAGGAAACTGCAAGATTTCTTGATGATAGAGGTGGAACAGATAACTCGAGGCCAAAACACCCGAGCAGATGCTTTGTCGAAGCTAGGATCGAACTTCTTGTCCAATAAAAAGGTGTTAGTCGAACAATTGAAGCAGAAGAGTTGTGATGTGATAGAGGTACAACCAATAACACAATCAGAAACTTGGATGGATCCAATTGTCATGTACTTGAGAGATGGAAGACTTCCTGAGGATAAAGTACGCGCCAGGAAATTGATAAGACTCTCGGCCAGGTATGCTCTGTTCAATGACGTTCTATACCGAAAATCCTATACAGCCCCTTGGTTGAAGTGCGTTACTCCAGATGAGGGAGATTATGTATTAAGAGAGATCCACCTCGGAATTTGTGGAAATCATCTGGGGGCAAGAGCTCTGGCCAGAAAATGTAGGATATATGGATATTACTGGCCAGCCATGCAAGAAGACGCAGAGACTCTAGTCAGGACGTGCCGAACATGCCAGGTACATAGTAACCTATCACACAATCCTGCACAGAAAATGATACCGATTGTGTCTCCATGGCCTTTGATCGGTGGGAGTAGACTTAGTGGGTCCATTACCCCAGCACCGGGAAAATTCAAGTTTTTGGTAGTGGCGTGTATATTATTTCACTAAGTGGGTGGAAGCGTAACCATTAACCACCATCACAACCAACCAAATACAGAAATTCTTGTGGAAAAACATCCTATGCAGATATGGAATCCCCAAAGTCCTCATCTCTCGATAATGGCACACAATTTGAAGATCAAGGAATACAAGCCTGGTGCACCAATTTTGGAATCTCTCAACACTTTACATCGTTGGCCTATCCACAAGCCAATGGGCGGTAGAAGCGCATAAAATAGGCAAATAAAGCAAGGATCAAGAAAAGATCGAACAAGAGGATCTCATTGGGTAAATCATCTCCCAAATATCTTATGGGCATACAGAGGACTACACCAAATCTGCTACCAGAAAACTCCATACTCTTTAGCATATGGATGCGAGGCGGTAATACCAAAGAGAGATAGGGCACAAGTCTCCCGAACCGAATTATACTGTCCAGAAACTCAAGAAGTAGACATTCCGCACCTCAAAGATGAGCCGGAGCACAAAAGGACATAGCCTTGATACTCAGATGGCCAAATACAAGCAGAGAATTGCTCAATACTATAACTCAAAAGTTAAAGGTACGTATTTTAAAGAAGGCGATTTAGTTTTGAGGCGAAATGAGGCTAGTAAACAGGGTCCCACTGGAAAGCTAGACCCAAATTGGGAAGGTCCTTATAAAATTGCCAAAATACATGGAAAAGGATCTTATCAACTAGCCGATGCCTCTGGGAAAACAGATTCTAGAAAATTTGGAATCTTTGTTCATTTAAGGAAATTTTTCCTTAAAACATTTTTGTTCTGTAAATAATGCTACTTTGAATCAATGTTTCTTTCTCGATTTTATGATTATACGTGTATTTGTTTTTACTTGTGCTAAAACAAGGAATTAAGGTCGATACTTAATTTATCGATAATTTGCAATGCGAAAATTCAGGCGTAAGTCCCACTTAAATAACTAAATGCTAAACTTGCGGTGCAAAGAGCATCCTGGCGTAAGTCCCACTTAAACAACTATAATGCCGAACTTGCAGTAAGCAAGAGCATTACGCGTAAGTCCCACTTAAATAACTAAATGCTAAACTTGCGGTGCAAGAGCATCCTGGCGTAAGTCCCACTTAAACAACTATAATGCCGAACTTGCAACCAAGCAAGAGCATTCTCGCGTAAGTCCCACTCAAAGATTTCAAATCACATAATTAAAAATTATGGATGCCAAACTTGCGAAGCAAAGGCATTACGGGCAAAGGACCCGACTATAAACGAGTAATGACTAAACTTGCGAGCAAGAACATTCTCACAGAGGATATAAGATAAAATTAAAGAAGCTAAGGATTAAAGATCCTAACTTCTTTGCAAACAAGCAATATGAAGACAAAACAAAAGATCTCTAAACAGAGATGGATCTTTAAACAGGGAAACAAAGAAGGTCAAATTCACAGGTACAAACTCAAAAATAAAGAGATTAAAAATGTCACTGAAAAGAAGTTACATACATAGTTATTATCAAAAGCTGGGCAAACTCAAAGTTTTCAAAGGAAACTAAGTTAAGATGTAGAGGGAGCTGAGGGTTGAACAGGTTTCTCTACAGGCTGAGCAGACTTCTCCGAAGGTTGAGCAGATTTTTTCTTAGCATATTTGCTAATTATGTCTTCTCCATTCTTGTATTCATCATATCGCTTCGTGAAGATCTCCCCTGCTTTTTTATCATACAATCGGTGATTAGGCAGAGAGTTAATCACCAGGTCAGCAGGTTTGGCCTCATCAACACCAAGTGTATATCCTCTGCGTAGAGCGGGAGCCAATATGATCTGGATCTCCTCATAAGTCTGAGGAGAAGACTTATACCCAGCGACAACCTTCTGGACGATATTCTGAGCAGGGATTTCCTCCATCTGCCTCAAGGTTTCGTCAAAATCAGCCTTCATCTTCTTTGCAGTAGCAAGATGTTGCAGATGCTCCTCGTTCAATTTCGCCAACCGCTGATCTCTTAAGTTCAGTTGTTCCTCTTGGGTGAAGATCATACCCTCAGCTTTGGCAAGATCAGACTTTAACTTCTCAATCTCTCGCTGATCAGCAAGGTGGACCTCCTCCAAACTGGCCACCTTAGCATTGGCTTCATGGTTAGATTCTTCCAGGCTGGCAATTTTGGCGTTGGCCTCGTTTAACTGAATTACTTTGTGTTGCAAGGAAGAGATATCTTTAGCCATGCTTGAAGTTTTCTTGTGCAAGGCCTTACCCAGGCGGTAACACTGCAAAGAGAATATCTTAGAAGACAGAAATTAAAACCAAAATGAAGGTGTTTAGGAAAACACTTACAGAATCAGCAAAGTCATCAGCGGACATATCCTCAAAATTGAAAGAGGAATCACCAGAAGATGTCCCCGATGAAGAAGGTCTAGGCCGTTTCTTGCTTTTTTGGGGAATAGACCTCAAGGGCACCGCTGTCAGGGCAGAGTCCGGGTCAGTAGGAGGAATATCCAACTCAACTTGAGTAGTATTCTCTTCGATGCTTGGGATAATCTGAACGAAGGGTTCCAATGCAAAGAACTATATTCTCGAGCGGCTTCCCAGAATCGCAGACTACATCTCTGCTTCTTTCTCGAAAGGAAGTCTCGCCTTGACCAGAATGGTGACACCGTCCGTTCGAGTCCTCTTGTATCTGGCTTTGGTCACTTTCTTCCTCCTCATCAACGTCAATATGGATCGGATCGCCTACATTGGCCATCAGTAAAGAGAAATAGTCAAAGTATATTCAAAAGCAAAAGCAGAGAAAAGACAAACCTACGTTTTCGATATTGTTTCTTGGTAAATTCTACATAACCGGCAGGCCCCGCCGTTAGAAGCTGGGCAGCATCCACCAACGCAGAGCTGATAGTGCTCAAAGTCAAAGTAATGTTATTATTGGAAAGGTATGTAACCAGAGCTTCGTCTATAGGATCCTCCAGTTTATCTTTCATGGAGGAAGAATTCCAACGACCAAGATCCGCCCCAGTGTTGTGCTTTACAAAGAAGAAACGCTCTGACCATTTCTTCTTAGTCTTATCTTTGGTAGACAGAGGGATGATTTGGGCTAACCTACCAGATCTGCGACAAAAATGGTACCACCCTCCACTACCCTGAGTCAATTTGCATTGATAGAAGTTCCTGAATAACTTCACAGAGAAGGGTGTGGTGTTCAGACGACACCAAATCATAAAACCTACCGAAAATTTAACGCTATTCGGATGTATTTGGCCGACCCTTCTAACTTATAATACTTTAGCACCTCAATACACCCAGGGGAAGAGGAACCTTAATCCGCTATGGAGTCGATCAAAGATACACTGCATGTGAAGCCATCCGGGGATTATACACATATTCGATGGATTTAGGAAGAAGAAGCGCAAAGGCTCATCCTGAATTTTGTAAGTTTTCAATAGATTGACCATTTCTGCTTTTGGTCATCTTGCTTGAGACACCATGGCAGCCATTATCGCCTTGGTTTTATCGAATCGGTTGATTTCTCTCTTCAATGTATGTAAAAAGCGTTATGGTCTTCCTGGGTACTGATGAACAATTGAAGTGGGGTAAAAATCCCGGGAGGCGTAAGATGAGAGGCAAAAGACACAAATGGGTTATCCCCAAAAGTGGAGGTATTTCTTAAATCAATTGAAGAGGATGGATGATCGAGGGTTGTTGCGGTTTCAGGACAAAAAACAGGGTTAGAGGAAGTCACTTCCTCACTCTCTATGGACCTAGAAAGTTTCTCTGGAGACTCAAACAACTTTTCGATAGAATCGCTAGAGGCAGTATTTGCTCTCAAAGACATGAACAAAATGAAGATTTCAAAAGAAGTAAAGAACAACAGAAAGAGACTTACTTGTAACTCACGAAACGCTATTCCAAAAGTCTAATATAGAAGGGGCGTTTGACAAGAGGGATGATTATATGACAAGAAGTGGATACGACGCAATGGTTTGATTCACTGTTATGATGATAACAAATGGGTGCAACTTGGCCTCGTTTCGCGTAAAATTAATAACGGAAGCAGAACCGTTTCAGGCTAGGGCAGCTGTAAAACAGTCTACCCTAGTCTGGGGGACTTATGACGATATATGGGCCCACTGGGTCGGGTTATTTGTAATTGGGCCAGGCCCAAAGTTAATAATGGAGACAAACGATCCAGTCAAGCCCGACCATCAAAATGCCTTGACCGCACCAAGACGCTAGATGCGAGAATAGTCGGAGGAGCGAGGACTCACCGTGTCCCCGACTGTAATGGTTTCTCGGACGTAATGCTTGGCTGAATGCAATGGAGACCGAGTCAACATCAGGTTCAACCACGTATAGATATGGGTAGGCCCCACGATCGAAGAACGTCGCGGAAGTAACCGTTGATAACTTCCCATCACACAAGGAAGAGAATCACGATCTACTACTATATAAGGGATACCACTGAACTACGAGGGGACTTGATTCCGGTTTTATTACTTAAATTGATACGTGGCGCCTCTCTCGAGAGTTCACCCAAATCATACCCAAATATTCTTGTTCTTGTGTTATTTCCTAATTAGAATTACCCGATTACCCGTTCGTAATACCCATACAACATCAGTATGTAATATGTTGCTTTAGGGTGTTATTTTATACTAGAAGTATATCTGCTCTCTCTAGCAGTTCAACGATGTGGGATAAACGAAGAGGCAGATTTAAGCCAATTTTTTAAATAAAGCCAATAAACATACTAGAAATTTTAAGGTGCAAGTTTTATACGTTACCAAATTCATTAAACACAAGACAAATCGTATGTCCAACTTGAATTATTAAGTCCTCATGCGGTTTGACGAGGAAGACTTGAAGCATCTTTTCTTCTAGTCTCGCAATTGGAAAGGTGGTCAATATTGGCGACACTGAGATTTCTGGATTATCTTCTAATTAATGGCAACACGGAGAAGGTGGTCATTACCATCACCCTATTGGGGCATATATGGAAATTTCGTTGCGTTTGGCTGTTCGAAAATATCACGCCCAACGTTAGCAGAATCATCTCCACACCTGAACAAGAAGCTAAAGAGTTCAGGCTTGCTGCAAATTCACCTCCTCCACATCAAGCTCCATTGACATGGTCCCAACGGTCCTCACCTTCGGCTGGAAGTCTCATATGCAACACTGACGCCGCA
Organism: Gentiana macrophylla; assembly: GCA_026214975.1. Classification (NCBI taxonomy): domain Eukaryota; kingdom Viridiplantae; phylum Streptophyta; class Magnoliopsida; order Gentianales; family Gentianaceae; genus Gentiana; species Gentiana macrophylla. The sequence goes on along the minus strand of JAOBSW010000800.1, from coordinate 43,276 downwards.
AGCTCCAAAGACTCCTCAGCCATAGGAGCCATAATTCGTGATCACCCGGGAACAATTCAGCACGCTTTGTCCCAACGCATCAGGGGCCATCTTGATGTCGAGGCACTCGAACTTACTGTCATCCAACAAGCCGTATTCGTTGCGTCTTTACTTGGTGTGAGATCTGTAGTGATTGATACAGACTCCGTGTCGTGCATCTGTCACGGATTTTATCTAACAAAACAACAAGTAATAAATATTTATAAATCCGGTATTCCCCAAGTGTAGGGATCATAGTATAGCAATTAATACCGGAGTCGATCACAGGGAATCGAGGTTGTTTAATCTAGTTCTTATTAATTCTTCTAAAATTGTCACTACTATTTATTATTAAACCTAAACTAAAACGGAAAATAAACCGATGAGGAGGATTGTCACCCAAAGCCGTGGAAGGATAAAAGCGATAATAAATAAATAAAACTATAAACGAAATAAAACAATAAAAAAAGCGATCATGGTGATTAAACAATTGAACAAGTAATTATCCACCGATCCCGCAACCATTAATTTCCTCTCTAAAGTTATCTTGTGATGATTTAATAAAAGTCGTGGTCCACCTATCCAAGGTATGAATTCCTACTCTCGTAGATAATTCGCCTATCAATCTCTCATCTCTCGATATATAAGATTGACGCCATCAAAACAAGGTGTAAGATCTCTCAATCTAGCAACCTAGATATTCAACCTATCAACTCTCGTTATATCAAGGTTAAAAATCTCATCTTTCCTATGGTGATCTAAGGTTTACACCGACTCTCGTCATACGGTAAACATCAATAACAATTCATCTTTCGATATCGATTGCATAACAAAATAAACACATGGGAAAGATACAACTTTGAATTAAAATCACAAAACAAACTCAAGATTGAAAAGAAAGAACCTGATGAAACGGATTTAAGTAACTTGAAGAAATCGTCTAGCCTCCAAGCATTCAGCATAAAGAAAAGCAAAACGGGAATAAAAAGCAGAAGAATCAGAATTCCCAAATTTCCCCCAAGGGGTCAGCGCTAGGGTTTTCTTCTTATGAGTATGTATCAATAAGAGTCGATAATGTATGTTTTAGGGTTGAAATCGCGCTGCTATAGTAAGTCGGTTTTCAAAGATGTCGGCCGTGGGCGCCTTTCGAAATTGTGGGCGCTTGATTCAGATGCTTTGATCGCTCCAGACGCTGTTTACTCGGCGTCAAACTCTCGAACCAAAAATCTCATCCTGGGCGCCACCCAATATTCAGACGCCACCAGCTGGACGAGACTTGGGCGCTTGATTCGGCTAGATCCAAATTTGAAATCTTCAACTCTATCTCTTTTCCTCTAGCCAATTCCATCATTATCTCTTTTTCATCCATTAAATCCGACATTTATCTTCATTTAATCATCTTTTGAACCGCAATTATGCATCTACACGTCATCAAAAACATCGTAAAGTGTAATAATATTCAAATAAACATAAAATCATCAATAAAACTCATAAATTAACCAATTTTGCGAATAACTCGTTAAAAACATCACTTGCTCAATATTTCAATTTAAAGCTCGATTTCTATGAGAAACATACGAATATGGGGGAAATTGATATAAAATATATCCTTATAAAACGTATAAAATCACCCTTAACAACTCCCCCACACTTAAACCTTGCTCGTCCCGAGCAAGACAAAACAAAATCAAGACTCGAGACATATAAACATTCATGCAACCATAAAGCATATTCAATAGTTTAGAGGTTCACCCAAGTGTGTGTGCATAGCCATAATAAATTTCCACTAAATCCACACTTGAAATTGATTCAAGCAAAACTAGCCAACATCTCATTTAGATTAGAAATATAAACACGATTATAACATGCACCTCACAAAACATACATATTCCGAAAAGAATGATAGAGGGTATTTAAGACCTTTCTGACATACTCAGAGGATAATCCCTACAACATATCTTTCAGTTTATACTGGGGATAGTCAGAAGATAACTACGGTTTTCACCCATCTTTTCACAATACCATTCACTAAATTTTTCTTTAAGATTAACTTAATTCCACATATATAGCATATGCCCTCATTCCCAGCAATAGGACGTTTCGTGATAACACCCTAGCTGGACTACTATCATCAGGCAGTCGGGAGCTATTGAACCTCATAGTGGTATAGGACATTTCGTGATAATGCCCTACCGCACTCAAATCATTGGCACCTACTTCCGACATATACATATATTATTCATATAATTCATCTGAGAGTGGTATTCAAACCTTAGATTATATCCCTCCTATCACATTCAAACCTTCAGATATTCACAGTATGTCATAATTTAATTCTAAACACAAACTATTAAAAGTTTCAAAATTCGTATGTAAGCAAAGAATCATTAATCATCAAAAATCTCTAATCAAATGGGCACAGCTTTAAAATATAGCTCATAATTTACTATGGCACGTGAAAAATAGTGTTGGGTGAGACATCTAAATTTACTAAATATGCAAAATAATGCACCAATGATATAAAAACTTAAATAAAGATATGCCTTTGTTCACTTGGAACGAAGCAAAAATTTAGCAAAGCAAAAATTTAGCACTTTTTCATAGAAATATAATAATAGTATGACAAATGAATGTAGATACACAAAACTTAGATACAGAAAACTATTTCCCTCCCCCACACTTAAATTACAACATGTCCTCATGTTGTGCAGAATTAAAGAAAAGATAAAAGAACTTAGCTAATTTGGTAATGATACGAAGATTGGCTGAAGGAGGATAGATAATCGATCCGCGGTTCCGAGGCACGAGATGTCATAGGTATCCCTCTCCAGAGTCACTTCCAAGGCTAGCTTAACAAAAACAACTAAAAATATGCCTGCACCACTTGAAAAACATGGCAGTATCTCGGGGAACACGGGGGAATATAACACGGCAAAAAGAATTATAGACAAGAAATAAACACATGATATAATGGCTCAGATGGAAAAATCACCACACAGAGAAAGTACAGGACACCTAAGCGTCAAATATAAAGCCACAGAAGCTTTACAATACAAATATGGACCACATGTGCATACAGAAATAATGATAGAGGACACTACAAAGTAGCAGGGCTAGGTGCACTAAAAAGATAAATAAAAGTAAAAATAAAAAAAACAGAATAAAATACAATGCAACTAAATGATATGCAACTATACTAAAAAGGCAAAAAGAAAATAAAGAAAATAAACTAGCCCAACTAATTCCATAGATGTCGCCCTAATCTAAGCAAGATCAAGAATATAAACGTCTACCAAATAACGCCACAGAAGCATAACAAAATTTGATTATGCAAAGCCACAGAAGCTTGCCATGTAAAATGTAGACGTGCCTTTAACAACCCTAACACCCTAGATAGACGACAAAAGGAACAGCATAAATCAAATTGGAATCACATCTAGCTAGGTGAAGTACTCAACATGGACTGCAATAGATGGAAAGAAAACCACAACGGTGAAAGAACAGGACATCTACGCATATACAAAGGCCACAGAGGCTCACATTAAAACAACCATGTCAAATAATGAAACATGTAAAAAGAGTCTACGGGGAAAAAGGATCATACATGTAGAACACATGGAAAAGAAGTCATAGAGATTTCTTCAGATTAAGCTCATATAAAGATGGAACATATACATGGAATATTACAAAATAGTTAGGCTAGGTGCAACTACATGAAAATATATTACAATGCAATCTACATGATATGCAATTATAAAAGAAAGAAAACTAGCCCACTCATTTGCAACACGACATGTATATAATAAACGTCTACCAAATAATGATAGTTTACGATAAACGACAGTACTATTCATTATATGCAGTGTAGACGCGCCTTAAGACTCATCAAAGGTGATAGCATTATGGAAAACCAACAGTTAGCTATACTAAACAGAGATAACTCATAAGCCAACGATAGTAGCAACGGAAAACCGACAGTAGCTACCCATATGAGTTACAAAAATAACAAGAAAGCACATAAGTCTCAAAGCTCACAGGATTCATCACAACGATATGCAAAGATACGGAAACCGACATTAGCCACTAAATAACAATAAAAATAACGAGTATAGCATACGAGAACCGACATTAACTATAACATGCATAGATGAATCATCAATTATTTAACATGGATCGGTAGATGGAAAGATGTAAACATGCAAGTTCGTAACATCTACGTAAAAATAACTAGCCACGTAAGCTCATATGGAAGTATCCACGCTAAATAAAGCATGTATCAAGATAAAATCTATTCAAAAGAAAATCGACAGATCGACGGCGGCCGCTCGTAAAATCCAGACGGACGCTTAAAAGCATATTCGGGCGGACGGACGTTCGTGCAAGCGGGCGCTTCGCCCTCTTTGTTAATGATGAACTGGGACGGGCGTTTGGAAAGGACAAACTCGTTTGGGTTCTCTTAAGACATAACGAGTTGGTGCAAGTTGGACGGACAGCGTTCACTTACTATGGGCGCCCGTCTGTCTCAAAGAGAAAGCACAGCACAACAGACTCGATTGATACCGTAAAACAAAGCAGCAACCCTAAAATCATAACCTAATACCATATCATTAAAACAAAACCCTAGTGTTTATTAAAAACGAAAACAAAACTATGAAACCTAAATTCACGTTTCATAAATTGAGTAAATTTTTTTTTTGCACATTCTTAACCCATTGGTCATCGAAACACGGCAAAATAAAAAAACCTCAATTTATTTAACGGTAATTTTTATTGAAAGAAATAAAGAAAGCGAAAATTGAAAAAGATACGGAAAACCTAAACAGAAACCTACCTACGAAAAATTTAAAACAGAAAACTAGAAACCGATGAAAGGGATAAAAACGTGTTGAAATCTTCTGAGCCCAAAATGGAAGGAAAAACAGTGGATTTTGACCTCGAAAACGGTGTTGAACGGCCTCCGGCCGTTCGCCATGTCGTCGGCGTCGGAACGAGCTTTCCGAATTGGGGTCCTGCGTTCCAAACGGACATTCGAGCCAAAAATTACGGTCAAAATACTAACAAGTGCTAAAACGATCCCTTTTATCCAAAAATTTGACCGCGAAAAACGTGGAGTCAGATGATTCAACCTCAGAAACCTACCTACGAAACCTACCTACGAAAAACAGAACCCTAGTACATTTATGTAATAAGTAAAAGAAAGACAAACCAAGATATCTACCTAAATAAATAAATAAAAATCGATGATGAGACAAAGCGACGGGCGTCCAAGTTACTGGACGGACGTCTGCCTGGAGAAAGAACAAGACGGGCGTCCAAGTTAATGGACGCTCGTCTGCCTGGGCAAAACACAAACAGAGACGATCAGATTTGGACGGACGGGCGCCCATTAGCTCAGGACGCCCGTTTACGTTCAAATTGAAGCACATAAACGCTGCTAAACACGAAAACAGGTGCAAACAAAACACGAAAACTAAACAAAACCCTAATTGGAACCTAAACACAAACCTATAAAAAATTAATAATCACTAGATAACACAAACTACCTACGAAAAACAAAACATAACAACTTTAGAAAAAATTAATAAAAACTAGACAACCGTACCGATTCCCCGGCAACGGCGCCAAAAACTTGTCACGGATTTTATCTAACAAAACAACAAGTAATAAATATTTATAAATCCGGTATTCTCCAAGTGTAGGGATCATAGTATAGCGATTAATACCGGAGTCGATCACGGGGAATCGAGGTTGTTTAATCTAGTTCTTATTAATTCTTCTAAAATTGTCACTACTATTTATTATTAAACCTAAACTAAAACGGAAAATAAACTGGACAGAGGATTGTCAGTCCAAAGCCAGGAAGGATAAAAGCGATAATAAATAAATAAAACTATAAACGAGGGAAAACAATAAAAACGATGATCATGGTGATTAAACAATTGAACAAGTAATTATCCACCGATCCCGCAACCCTTAATTTCCTCTCTAAAGTTATCTTGTGATGATTTAATAAAAGTCGTGGTCCACCTATCCAAGGTATGAATTCTACTCTAGAGATAATTCGCCTAACAATCTCTCATCTCTCGATATATAAGATTGACGCCATCAAAACAAGGTGTAAGATCTCTCAATCTAGCAACCTAGATATTCAACCTATCAACTCTCGTTATATCAAGGTTAAAAATATCATCTTTCCTATGGTGATCTAAGGTTTACACCGACTCTCGTCATACGGTAAACATCAATAACAATTCATCTTTCGATATCGATTGCATAACAAAATAAACACATGGGAAAGATACAACTTTGAATTAAAATCACAAAACAAACTCAAGATTGAAAAGAAAGAACTCGATGAAACGGATTTAAGTAACTTGAAGAAATCGTCAGCCTCCAAGCATTCAAAGATAAAGAAAAGCAAACGGGAATAAAAGCGGAAAAATCGCAACCCTAGCCTCCCTGCAAAAGTTCAGGGCCGCCTAGGGTTTTCTTCTTATGAGTATGTATCAATAAGAGTCGATAATGTATGTTTTAGGGTTGAAATCGCACTGCTATTTATAGGGAAAGTAAGTCGGTTTTCAGCATGTCGGCCGTGGACGCCCGTCCGGAATTGTGGACGCCAGTTCAGATGCTTTGGACTACTCCAGACGCTCGTTTACTCAGCGTCCAAACTCTCTGAACCAAAAATCTCATCCTGGACGCCAGTCCAATATTCTGGACGCCAGTCCAGGCTGGACGGGACATGGACGCCAGTTCAGCTAGATCCAAATTTGAAATCTTCAACTCTATCTCTTTTCCTCTAGCCAATTCCATCCTTATCTCTTTTTCATCCATTAAATCCGACATTTATCTTCATTTAATCATCTTTTGAACCGCAATTATGCATCTACACGTCATCAAAAACATCGCAAAGTGTAATAATATTCAAATAAACATAAAATCATCAATAAAACTCATAAATTAACCAATTTTGCGAATAACTCGTTAAAAACATCACTTGCTCAATATTTCAATATAAAGTTTCGATTTCTATATGAAAACATACGAATATGGGGGAAATTGATATAAAATATATCCTTATAAAACGTATAAAATCACCCTTAACAGCATTGAACGATTAGAAGCTCCCAGAAAGTATTCATCTTTGCTTGGTTGCGTGGCAATTGATTGTATGAGTATTGCTAAGGCTTTTCGTTACTGCTCGTTTTCTTTTATTAAACATGATGACAATAGGCAGCTCCTCTGTTAGCCCAAGCAATTCTGTCTGCAATGGGCGTGTTCGTTTGGGGTAGTACCCCTCTTGAAGTTGTAAACGCTTGCGTTAACGATTTGACTTAATAAAATTGTCTTTACCCTTTAAAAAAAAAGCGTTACTGTGTGAGCATTCAGTTTCTTAATAATTGAAATTGAAAGGAAAAATAATCAATCTTGTTTAAGAACCACCTTGAGATGTAATATTGCTCACATTTGAATCAAGATTTGAACCCGAGTCTTTTTAGTCGAATTGAGTTATGACTTTTTGATTAGTCGAATTTTTTTATTAGTATCCACTCGACGATTACACTTTTTTTTAAAACAAAGGACGTGTTGATGTTCTATGAACAATCATTTTTGAAACATCATAATGGACTCTCTTATTTGAAAAGGAAATAGGGTCATTAGTGAAAAGGAAATAGGGTCATAATGGACTCTCTTATTTGAAAAGGAAATAGGGTCACTATAAACTCACTTCGGCACCCTATGGAAAGGGACACCACGATTTTTATTTTGGGGCCCCAAAAATCTACTATTCGCATTTGACAAATTTGTAAATAAAAAAAAAATATTATGGCAAAGCCCCTAAAAGTTAAAAATATTACACATCCCCTCCTCTCACCCTCTACCCCCACGATCCAAATCATTTCAAACAGATCCGGAAACCGGGACTCAGGACGCAGCTTGGGTGGCGATTCCCATTCTTTTCCCGTCGATCGATCAACTTTTTCCAGTAAGGTGATGACTCAAAATTCATGCGCATAATTAACAAATTACAAGAAATTAAATACAAATTTAATAAATTAAAAATTAGAAGTTTAGCATTGCCCTTCAATTATATAATCATTATCTCTAATGGATTCCAACCGCGACATGATGTGATTCAAAAAAATGCACGAACGAAGGATCATCAAGAAATGTAGATAAAACGACAATTACAGCTCATGATTGCCTTGATCCGTGTGTGGTTGATCAAATGCGAAGACAAACTGATTAGATCGTAAAAGACGAACTTTTTTAGAAGTGAAAAGTTGCCAATTGCAGCAATACCTGTAGGGATTGGAAAAGAGGTAATGTGATACCATCTGTAATGAAGGAGCCTTTTTATAGCCGTTTAAGTCGGCTAGGCCGATGCCCTTTTTTTTTTTTTTTTTTTTTTTTTTTTTTTTTAAAAAGAGCCAAAATGACTCAAAATGTAACGCCCCTGCACTCCTGCCCAGTAACGCTAAATGAGTCATAAATAGTCGATCAATCGCTTAGACCACCGCCCTCGCTGGCTCTGGTCTAAAAGGTTAACCCGAGTTGATGAGCACTTTATATCACACTCTTATATGGGGTGAGCATTATCTTATTTTACCGATGTGACTTTTACATTCTCCCCCCAATTATAAGGGATGGCGTCGCTCATCGCGAGGACGGCCAAGATCGTTTCTCGGATCGTCCTACCACCAGGTAACTATAGGGCATCCTACACCGCCTTCTTGTACGATCGCAGCCGCATAGTTCCGTCGATAGTCGGCTCGATACCATTCTCAGAACGCCCTCGCACCCGGCCTAGTAAATGCTTAAATGAGTCATAAATAGTCCGGTCAACTGCTTAGACCACCGTCCTCGCTTGGTCTAAAAGGGCTAACCCGAGTTGACAAGACTTTTTATCCCACACTTATATGGGGTGAGCCTTCTCTTATTTTATCGATGTGGGACTTTTACACAAAAGCCCTTAAATACAAATCTGGGTTATTACAATGAAGGTCACAACATGTGTGTGACAGGAGGATTGAAGTAAAACGTCGTTGTTTTGAACCTATCTGTAAAAAGAAAAAAGAAAAAAAACCATCTAAAGCAACGTCGTGCGGGGTGTATTACACTAGCATAGCATGGTGCACAGCAAATGAAGCATGTGAAAGGATCCTACTCCACTAATTGAGAGGATCCTTGCTGAGATAAACGTGTGAACAAAGGGTCTATTGTTGTATATTTATTTTTATTTTTCGACGTGGTTGTGCTGTGTATCTAGTCATGCAGGTAATAAAGAGAAGATAGAAGATCAAGTCTCTGTAGGAACCCGGTTTTTTTTCTTTCAGGTAGCATGTGCAAATTTGCACGTTTTGAAGCCAGCTGTGCAAATTTACACGAGCCCAGTACAAGCCACGTGCGAATTGAAACTTGGTGAAACACCTTCAAAATGTGCAAATCTGCACCTTTTTGGGCTCGTCATGTGTAAATTTGCACATTTTGAAAGTGTTTTATCGAAATTTAATCCACACGTGGCTGTGTATTGAGCCCGTGCAAATTTACAATGCTGCTTAAAAGAAGAAACTGTCATGTCCGACATAAGAAGAAAAAAAAACACGGAATTCTTCAGAAATCTGATTATTATTATCTCGATAATAAACCCACTTAGGCTCCGTTTGTTTTGGCCGGAGTTTTTTTGGGCGTTTTTTTTACATCACATCACCAATCATTTCTTACAATTCTCTCACCAATCAAATCTTCAACTACAAATAAAAAATATTAAATCATCTCTCATCATTTCACTTTATCAACTTTATTACATTTTTTACCATTATTTTATTCATTATTCTACTTTATTTCACCAATCATTTCATAATCTACACCAATCATTATTCTACTTTATTTTACCCATTCAACTTTCTAATCATTACTTCAATCACTTTATCAAAAAAAACTCCAAAAAAAACTCCCAAAAAAACTCCAACCCAAAACAAACACAACCTTAGTGTTTTGGCCTAATTGTAATTAATGATCCTTAGTCGGGGCAAAGAATAAATTAGTACATCCGTACAAATTTTTGATAATAAGTTCTAAATCCTTTGGCCAAGTGGTAGATTCACTAGATTGCCTGAATGGTATAGTGGTCCTGGGGTTTTTGAATTGACCTATTACTTTAAACTTACCTTATAGAGGTTGTTGATCAACAATTAATTTCATACCGGGTTTTCGGTACTATTTTAACTTTTTTTGAAAGGGATTAATGGTATTAGTTTACTCCTTTATTGCCTCAATAGTCTTACAACATTACGCACACACTATTTTTTTCAACACTAAATGTTTTAGAGTGAATACTAATATCAATTGTCGTTATCGTCGATCATCATAAAACCTATATCAAATAATAATACACTATGTACTACAATCAATAGTATAAAAATACGCTATATCAATTACTTCTTTTTAGTTCTCGCGTGTCTTTATTTTTGTGGTTTTTTTTTTTTCTTTTTTTCAAACGAGAACATATTTTTTTGAGATTAAGTGAAGTAGGAGTATTCTTATAATTTGTTCTTATTAAGAGTCAAATGAGTTCAGACAAACTTCATTCAGACACCGAAGACTCAAAAGATGACGCCACAGATAATAAACAGTTCGGCCCCAAAAATTCAAAACTGGAGCGATAAGGTTGGATGCTAGGAAATTCGAATAATGTGAGGTGATGAGTTTATCTGAAGCTATGATCTTTCAAACAAAGTGATGGTTTATCTCAAAGTAGCTAACATCTTTGAAATACAATTATCTACAAATTATCTTAGTGTATTTTTGAATAAATTAGGAATTTATCTCCTGTTTATCCTCTAGGGTTGAATTAAAAAGAGTCTACATTGTTTCAGACTCATAGGATAGCATGTATAAATTAAAGGCACTCGGTTCAATTGAAACTTAACAGAAGAGGGATTTACCTTCATCTGCATTTTTTCCTTTGCTGCGTTTTTCTTCAAGTTCTTCCGCTTTGCTTCTGATTGTTTTTATGGTATCAGAGAAAATTCCTGCACACACAAATACAAACAAATCACACACATCCTAAACCACAGATCACAAATCAAAACTCAGCAAACCAAACAAGTCATAAATCACAAATCATACAAACAGAAATCAAGCCAAAACAAATCGTATAAATCCAAAGAAATCAATTTCAAAGAAAAACAACAAATCAAGCAACAAAAAGGACTACTTCAGATAACATCAACACAGACAATGACAACACTCTCATTGAATGTCAAAGAACTTCATTACTTTGAAACCGACCCAAAGCAATTATCCACTACGAGGAGCAAGCATTGGCTCAGCCGAGAGCCAAGATTTAGTAGGACACCCGACTAAGAAACACCTACACCGCACTGGTTCATCAAAACTACAGCCCGTAAGGATCACAATCATCTACATCAAATCCGAATACCAAAATGGAAGAAATCGACAGATTGCAAGAGGATGGATTATTGGTTCACTCTCGTAAGAATCACTAGAATAGTGATTAGTTTGGACACATCATTTGGTCAGATGAGATGCTCTAAAAGGTGCCTATGCACAGACTCACAGAGTGGAATTCACCCTTACAAAGAATTGACTTATCTCGAAAAGGATGAAGATAAGATCATTGCAGAGCACATAAGAACTTCAAAGTGGTGTGTGATAGTCTTGCTGCTATTGGAAAACCAAAGTGGAAGACTCGAAAAGGTATATTTCCTTCTTACTAGCCTAGGCCCCAAATATGAAACCTTCACCACAACTATGCTCAAACCTCCAAGGCCTAACTACACGAACTGGTATCTCATCTCAGAAACTCGGATCAAAGGAGAAGTCGGTTCTCCTCATTCACTCCTCTCACACCACACAAAGACATGGCATACTATGGCCAAAATCACCCAGACACACACCAATTATGCACCATCTACAGGCCAAAACAACAAAGAAATTTGAAGCAAAGACAAACCAAAGAGGTTTGAATCATCCTGGAAGGGATTTCAGCCCAAAGAACCCACAAGAAACTCCTATAATAATCAAAGAAGACCTCCACCACCAGGAGAAAGCGAGAATGACAAATGAGGAAAGAGAGAAGTATCGAATGACAGATGCCAAGATCTTGTGGTGTGATGGGTCACATAGCAAAGATCTCACAAGCCATGGGTGCCAAGAAAGATCAACAATCCAATGAATCGCCTCAAGCACTAGTCCGCACTTACACTGAGACACATCCATTGGGTCGACACCGAATGGACAAAGGACACAGGAGCCTCTCATCACATGACCGCAAATCGGGTATGTTGCACAACATCCAAAGACCAATTGGTACAGACTCTATTATAATAGGCAATGGCACTACACTCCCTATCACTGGGGTAGGTCAATCACTTCTCAAACATAAACACACTACACTACCACTAAATGATGTTTTACTTGTACCACAACTCACAAAGAATTTATTATCAGTCACTCAACTCACCAATGATCAACCTGTGTTTTGTGAATTTACTAATGATGATGTTCTTGTTAAGGCACAAGCAACAGGGCAGATACTGACTACAGGGAAAAGAAAGGGTGACTTGTATGTTTTGGAAAACACACCGAATCGCACTACTCAAACAAAGTTCAGTCGTGACAAGTGAACTATGGCACCAAAGGCTAGGACACACTCGGATTGGGACTGCCCAAGCCTTAAATACAAAGGGGTTGATAGATGTTATTGGAAAATAAAGACGATCACATTTGTGAAAGTCATCAACTAGAAAATGCATAAATTGCCTTTCTTTGATTCCAAAGTATTAGTACTAGGGCTTTTGAAATAATACATCAGGATTTGTGGGGTCCAAATTTCATTAAATCCATTGGTTGTTTTTCTTACTATGCTAGCTTTGTGGATGATTTTTCAAAGTTTACTTGGCTTGTTCTTTTAGTTCATAAATCTGATTTCTTTGAGGCCTATGTTAATTTTGAGAACTATGTCACTAGACAGCTTTGACACAACCATTAAATTTTTTTCACTCAGTTGTGGTGGTGAGTTTGTTAATACTAAGATAAGCAATCACTTCAAGGCACGAGGCATTGTACATCACCGCCTTGTCCTCATACACCCCAACAAACAAAGGTCTTTGTAGAAAGAAGACATAGAACAATCCGTGAACTAGTATGACCATGTTATTTCACACCATTCCGCCATCTGCTTTTACGTGATGTAAGCCTTTGCCACAACAAAGCAGATATTATGAATGTGGACTCCATCTTCACTCTCAAATTCCGAGTCCCCATATCACAAACTACACCAAAGAGATCCCATATACTCCACATTAAGAGTCTTTGGAACTAGGTGCTACCCCTACACACATGGGACACAAGACACAACAAATTTGATCCAAAAACAGTCCCATTGTGTCTTCATAGATATAGCATGCACCACAAAGGTTACAAATGCTACTATCCTCCAACCAGAAAAATTATCATCTCAAGACATGTTGTCTTTGATGAGTCCATGTTCCCTTACAAACCACAAACCACCAACCTCGACCAACCTCAAACAAATCCCTTAAGTACCTTTCAAGACTCGGCTCCAACCCACATCAGACACACACCTCACTTCCACTCCCACATTCCTCAAGCACCAAACCCTACTGCAACTAATGCCCAGAGATATACCCATACAAACTCGATCGATCCAGATATCCACTTATAAGAGCACTCAGACTCGTACAATCAAGACACCACTATCCACACCGAATCACAATCAACCCCTACATAACCTGTAACCACACATCACACCCCTTACCTCTTCAAATATCACACCTCCCGCCTCTCCAATTCACTCCCCACCGATAGCACTACTAACACAACACCACCCCAATCACCAAAGAAACAACCCCTCGCACTCATGCCATGACCACTAGGGCCAAAGATGGAATCCTAAACCTAATCCTAAATATGCTCTTACCATTTCCATATTTCCCAAGATACCTGTGGGAGCCCGTAAGTGTCACGTAAGCCTTAAAACATCCTCGGTTGGAAAGTCGCCATGTTAGAAGAACTACAGCCCTACATCAAAACCAAACCTCGGGAATTAGTTCCTAGGCAACCACATATGCATATTATTGGCTCCAAATGGGTCTTTAAAGCTAAACTCAATCTCGATGGTACATTGGAAAGATCAAATCCAGACTTGTAGCCAAGGGATACAATCAAGTAGATGGGGTAGACTATACAGAAACTTTTTCTCCAGCTTATCAAACCTGGCACAATTAGACTTGTCCTAGCAGTTGCCCTAAGCCAACAATGGGTTATTAGACAACTTGATGTCAAGAATGCCTTCCTCCATGGCCTTGTACATGAAGAAATTTACATGTCTCAACCACCAGGTATGGCTGATTCTCAATATCCTACTCATGTGTGTAAACTTAAGAAGGCCCTCTATGGCCTCAAACAGGCCCCCAGGGCTTGGTTTGATAGATTCAGATCCTACCTTCTTACATATGGTTTTTACTGTAGTTTGGCTGATCCTTCACTGTTTGTGTTTCATTCTGATCATGGCTCATTATTTCTTCTATTATATGTGGATGACATGCTATTGACAGGGTCAAATTCTCAACTCATATTTTCCTTCATTGATTCACTCCATTCTGAGTTTGCTATGAAGGATCTGGGCACCTTACATCATTTTCTTGGAGTTGAAATTTTCTATGCAGGTTCTACAATGCATTTGACACAGACACACTATGCTCTCACCATCCTGGAAAGAGCACACATGGTGGACTGCAAACCTATGGGTACACCACTGGAACTCAAACCACACTACCATGCCGATTCCACACCGATTGATGATCCTACACACTACGCATGCTTAATTGGAGCACTACAATATCTTACATTCACCGCACTGACATTGCCTACAAGTGTAAACTATGCCTCCCGCTTTTACAAGCTCCTACTCATGCTCATCTCAAGATAGCACATAGAATTCTCGTGTATGTCAAGGCCACATTGTCCCTTGCATTGGAGCTCACAGCAGACCCACACATGGTTCTTACAAATTATTCGGGATGTAGACTCAAGCAGTTGTCCAAGAACTAAAGATCCACAACAGTTTCTACACTTTCCTAGAAGGAATCTTATTTCTTGGTGTGCCAAGAAACAACATACCATCTCCGTGATTCAAAGACTCAAGCCGAGTACAGAGCAGATGGCCAACACAAAGCAGCCAGAGAATTAACATGGCTCAACTATCTCACTCAAGACCTCCACATCCTCAAAGACCAAGTTCCAACTATCTATCAGGACAACCTAAGTGCCTCTATCTCACAATCAATCCTGTGTTTCATGCTGTGACAAAGCACATTGAGCTAGACTATCACTTTGTGAGGAGAAAGTGGCCTGTGGTTCACTCATTACCAAGCATATTCTCGACAAAGATCAAGTGGCCGATCTGCTTACCAAGCCACCACCAAATACCTCCTTCAACATTTTCTCAAAGAAAACTCGCCGCCGCCTGTGCACGCTTTGAGGAGGGTATTAAGAGTCAAATGAGTTCGCATAAATTCGACACAATCGAAGACTCAAAAGATGATGCCACGATAATAAAACAGCTCGCCCCAAAAATTCAAAACTGGAGTGATAAGGTTGGATGCTAGGAAATTCGAATAATGTGAGGTGATGAGTTTATCTGAAGCTATGATCTTTCAAACAGAGTGATGGTTTATCTCAAAGTAGCTAACATCTTTGAAATACAATTATCTACAAATTATCTTAGTGTATTTTTGAATAAATTAGAATTTATCTCCTGCTTATCCTCTGTGGTTGAATTAAAAGAGTCTACATTGTTTCAGACTCATAGGATAGCATGTATAAATTAAAGGCACTCGGTTCAATTGAAACTTAACAGAAGAGGGATTTACCTTCATCTGCATTTTTTCCTTTGCTGCGTTTTTCTTCAAGTTCTTCCGCTTTGCTTCTGATTGTTTTTAGTTCTTTAATTTTTTATTGTTAGGTAAAGAGTACCCTATCATTCACATAGGGAAGTTATTGTGTGGTGTCTCTATACGGTGTGGAGACACTGTGTGGAACCATATAGACCACACAGTTTAGTTATGTATTTAAACTGTGTGGTTCTGATCATTTCATCCGTCACTTATGGATGTCACAAAATAAGTCCCATAACTAAATTTAGTCTAAAAGTTTCTTATTTAATTTTCAAAATACCCACATAACTACATTAAATAAAAAGTTTAAGGAAAATAAAAGAATGACATAATTGTAAAAGAGTCATGTTTTTAATGACTAGACAAACTAATAAATGAATTTTCTCTTAAATTTTTAGAGTTTCAAAATGTCTCAAAAAAATGGGACGGAAGGAGTATATATATTTCTCATGTGACTAATAGATTTTTCTAGCCGCTCTATCACGAGTATTCAACATCTCTACAATCTACTTTGTATACCCTAAGTCTTTCATAGCAGAAGACTTGCTTATTTTATGCCTCGTCTTATAAATCCTTGAAGCATTCCTGTCAACAATCAAGATATCATCAACTTAGAGTAAATTGATGATAATATCATTAATTAATTGAGAATATGTTAAGAAACACACAATGATCAAAAGTAGCCTTTCGGTATCCCTTCTTTCTTATGAAAAACTCAAAATCTGCATACCTAATGGTCTATGTGTTTGCTTCAACTTATAGAGACTCTTCTTCAACATGCACACTATCAGAGGCGTCCCTGTTCAAATTTAGGCCATTGTCCTTAAAAAAAAAACAGTAACCAAAATATATATATATAAAATAAAACAAAAAAGCTGCGTGAAAAAAAAATTAGGCCCTTGCCCTTCGAAAAAAAACAGTAACAAAAAAATATATAAAAAAAATAAAAGAAAAAAGCTGCGTGTGATAGTCATGGGTTTGGAAGGAAAAAAACGTACTTATTTGGCTCCTAGTCCTAGTTTAAAAAAACAAAAATTATTATAGCTTGCAAGATTCGAAACTAAGTCTTATGCCTAGTATACTTGAGTACTAACCATTAAGGTAATATATTCATTGTTCATATACATACAGTATATATGTAATATTAGGTCGAAATTTCGTGGAGCCCTTAAATTCATTGATTTTCGGGGGTGCTCCGGGCCATGGTGTTAAAGTGTTATACATTGGAAACTTGTGGTTGTTTCACCCACCATATTAAGAGATGGACTTCCCTTACCTCAAAACCTAAGTTTTGGGGATGAGACCCCTCCTCTTATATGGGCCTAGGCCAATGTTTTCTACATGGTATCAGAGCGGGAGGTCATGAGATCAATCTTTGCTACCAGCATTGTTTCCCCAATTATATTGTGCAAGTGTTTGGCATCTTTGTTGGCCTTATGTGCCCTTTATATGCCTTTGTGTGCCATGTTGGCCCAGGCTTGTTATCGGCCCACACTTGAGGGGGCGTGTTAAAAGTGATATAAGGAAATATAGTAGTGCCTTTACTAACACCAATTGATTTTAGTATAACGGTAAGTCGCTTGATCCTAATACGGTATCGAGGCGGGAGGTCATGAGATCAATCCTGCTACCAAATTGTTTCCCAATTATATTGTGCAGTGTTGGGCATCTTTGTTGGCTTTATGTGCCCTTTATATGCCTTTGTGTGCTATGTTGGCCCGGGCTTGTTATCGGCCCACACTTTGAGCGAGGCGTGTTAAAAGTGATATAAGGAAATATAAGAATGCTTTTACTAACACCAATTGGTTTAGTAGTAGAATCGGTAAGCATTGATCTTTAACATGGTATCGGAGCCACCCTTTATCGCAAAGTGTTGGGCCTATTTGTTGGCCTTGTGTGCCCTACCCACACTTGAGGCGCGTTAAAGTGTCTCACATTGAACTTGTGGTTGTTTCACCCACCATATTAAGAGATGGACTTCCTCACTTCAAAATCCTGGTTTTGGGGATGAGCTTCTCCTCTTATATGCCAGCCAAACGTTTTCTACACACGCCCCTACTTCCCTTCCTCAGCGCGCCCTACACACTATATTATTATTATTATTATTATTATTATTATTATTATGTACATTTAAACCATATGGCTGCTCCTTGTAAATTTCTTCTTCAATATCCTCACCATGAATACAAGTTGTTACGACATCCATCTACTCAACATTTAAATCATATGTAAGTAATGTACTACCAAATCAATTGCGGTACGGATAGAGGATATCTTCACAAATGATAGAAGATCTCACCAAAATCAAAGTCTTTTTTTTTATTTATTTATTTATTTATTGAAACCCTTTGACCAGTAATTTCGTTTTATACTAAGGTGTAGGATTATTGTTTCACCAAGAAAAGAAGAACCACTTGTTCTTGAAAGCTTTCATTCGAAAGGGCACACTTAAGGAACCAAACATTTTCTTGTTACAAATTTCCTCATAAGTTGACTTAATGAATATGGTGCACCCACTTGGAACCTCAAAAGGAGGTAAAATGGTAAGGGAGATCTAGTGGATGCATGAGATTTTTCATAGGAGTCTGCATCATGTTAAATATTTGTGTGTGGTGTTTTTACACGCGCATGTGAAGACACCGTGTGGAACAATATAAACCATATAGTTTTATTTTGTATTTAAATTATATGGTTCTAATTGTTTCACCTGTCACTTCACCTCAAAAAAACACTCTCCTCACAAGAATTTCCTGACAACATAGCTACAGAGAGTGAGATACAAGTTTCAGACATGTACGACATACATTGTGCCCATACAGAGAGAGAGAAGTTTCAGACATGTACGGCGATACATTGTGCCCCAACATGCACTGTGCCTCTATGACACGTATAATGTGATCCAAAACTATAATTAATGTAACAAACCGTTGAATAGATTTACGACACGTATAAATGTAAGTTGGCTAGCTATGTTGCACCGATACGGACACGAACTAGTCGCACGACACGACTCGAGTTTTAAAATATAGTAATCGAACTCGCGAGCTTATCAAGATTGTAAATAATTATTTAATTAATTCAATCTATTAAATTTATTATAACTTTTTTATAATTCACAAAATATTATTGGAGTAGAGTATTAGACGAATCGAGCTCGATCTTGTCATATTTCATTAAAAATTAAATGAATTTTAAAAAAGGAATCGAGCTTACGAGTCGAGTCGAGCTTTATCGAATAATTAACGAGTCGAGTTCAATCTTGCCTTTTCATGGCTCGATCGAGCTCGAGCAGAGTTTTGAGTCTGAACTTTTTGGGTCGAGTCAAGCTCGAGCCCTAAAAAATATCGACTCGATTTGACTCGATTACACCCATAATGTCGGGGAGTGTCGGTATCGAGTCGGGAAGTGTCGGTAGTGTGTTGGATATTTAAATTTTAAAAATATTAATTTAATCACGACACGAACTGAAAACGGTGTTGGAGGGTGTCGGAACGTGTCGTGTCTTGTGTCAAACACGACGCACGACGACCAGATTGAAACGTCGGCGTATTTTTTAGTCCTTTGATATAATAACAAGCAAATGCTTCTGAATCATTAAATTATCTGATTAACATCTCACTCATCCCGTGACTCATCCCGTGAGACGTGAGACATGAAGAGTAGATTCCTAATGGTTAGAGTTTAAGGAGAGTAGAATCATAATGGTGAGAGTTTAACAATTAAGTTGACTAGCTAGTGAGTCAATAGGGCGTTTCTACGCATTCATGTATTTAGACCTCAACTCAAATAATTTCATACTACTTTCTTTCAAGATTGTAGGACTTTCGCATGCATAAGCATAACCCCCCTCATTTATGGCAGGAATTGAGTAATTTCACTATGAACTCGACAAAATTAGTATATATAAAAATAAGACATTAACCGAATAAAAATAAATAAATAAGAGAGAAAGATGCTGTTGAAATAAAAAGAACATTGCTAAAGCACATTAAATTATAATTTCAAACACACTAAAAGAGCAACAATTTTAGCTACAAAGCAGAAAAAAAAGCAAATACAATTGATATCTAGGCAACATTTTGGCACGACCCTTTGATTTTGCATGACCAAAACAAAGTGGTAAATCGGAGAAATTATCTTTTAACACAATATAGAAATTAGCACTTCCATTTTTTTTCCCACTTAATTACAAAAGCCAAATCTTCATTTTATGAGCAAAGTTACTTGTATTAACAGACCAAAAGTAAATTTAAGCAAGACTGAATTGCCTCCAAAATGGTTACTCAAAATATCATTTTTTTAATTATGTTCTCAAATTCGACCCGACGGACCATCCAATTATTTTACTTCATGAGCTCCGATATGCTAGTAAAGTAGCCCGGATCCGGGATAGAACCCGAACGGGTCGAGTCAAGAGAGTTATCCTGACTGAGTTTAGCATACATCTTGGCCCGAAGATCCTTCCCGGATTCGACCCGCTCCATTATAGGCTCTTCTACAAGTGTCTTGTGATTGTCCAACTGGTCAAATACACCCAATCCGGATCGGGTCCGGTTCTGGGTCGGAGTAGAAGGCATGCTAATACATCCGGGTCGGATCGACAACGGACTTCGAGGAGAACACATACCTGAACCCGGTTGAACTCCCCATGCCGGCGGGCTTAAGGTCATCCTCCGGTTGTTAATCTGCAGATTACTCAGCGAATCGGCCATAAAACTCAGAGTTCTGCTCGGGGACACCGGAGGAGAATGATCAGACGTCGGTGAAGACGGCAGTGAATGCAGATCGGAATTAGGAGAGAGAGCAAGCAGTCTGGGGGAATTGCATGCAAGACGGGCCGGAGAACCGTCGTAGGACTCCGTCAGAGGAAGAATACGGAGCTGATCAGTAGTATGTGCGAAGAAACAGACTCGCCGGCGACACTGTGTCCCGTCCTTGCAAGGCTGCGTACGGTAGCGAGCTGGATGTAGCCAACATTCAAACACGCCGTGAGCGTACTCGCAGTTGTCACCTTTCTTACAGTCGCCTTTCCTAAAGTCAGGACAAGCGCTGCCGGAGTAGTGGTACTTCCGAGGATCCCTCCGACGAGCCTTCTCGCCGGGATGAGCGTACGGACACTCAGTCCAGTCATGTGACCTAGCACGTGCGCATTTCTTCACCTTGAACTCGTACATCCGGAACTGATCGCAAACAAACGTATCCACCGGAACATCCACATCGTCGTTGTCGGAGTTAACATCGTCGTGGAGATTTTCCGGCGTCAGATAACGCTGGACAGCCATCAAGTTATCAAACGGAAGGTCATGGATGTTACTGGAAAATGGAGAGTGAATGTTAGCCATTGAATAATCATCGTACAAACCAAAAGAGGGTAGGTGGACGGTTGGATTTAGACGAGGAGGTTCACCGATCATCATTGTGCCTGTGTGCGGATTACATCATTCCCATGGGTTTGATATATAAACTGCTTTGTTAACCATAGTTAGTTAACAAACTAACCATGGTTAGTTTAAAATATCTTCAGGCTACACTAACCAATGCATCACCCACTTATCTCCAGAAAACTAACTTTACCATGGTGACACATGTCCCTGCATACACTGCTTTTATTTGACAGATAAAATAAAAAAATCAAGAAAAGTTAACCGCGGTCAGTTATGTAACTCCACCGTGAAGTAGTGTGAAAATATCTATATACATTTTGTGTATAATATTTGCCGACCGTACCGTCACTTTGCTTCATAAAAATATAATAACGAGTGATACAAAAGATTATCCAGACTCAAAATAAATTTTAAATGATTATACAACGATGTAGACGATCGTCGTGATATTTTTCGCGACACAACGACATGTATATATCATTACTTATGGAAATATTGCAGTAAAAAAAAATATTTGTGCCACAATAAAACGTGCATAATAAAGTGTCACAACACAATTTTACACCATTGGATTTTGTGAGATCCATATGAATCAATAGATCATTCATCATAATCAATGGTCCAAAAATGTGTTATACACTTCGTTGTTACTACTATGTTCTAGCGCTATCATTATTCATTACAATATTATTTACAACTTAGTTTTGATACAAAAACAAGATTTTATTAAGTATTGATCCCTTTGTTTTTCATTTTAACTTAAGTTATATTCATACAAATTAAGAAAGTGATGAAGATGTTTGAATTCGTTTGTCAAATGACAAAACTATCCTTTTTCTTAGAATTAAATATTCTCTTAAAGCAATATGTTTATAAAACCTTTTGTTTTGAGTCTAGGGCCCACATGTGTAAATTTCGCCAGTTTCCTATTTGGCGATTGCAGACAAAGGAACACACGATCGAATATCGGTAGTCGCATGATGCGAGTTAGCTCTAAATTCAGTGGTGACTTCAAACAGGGCACCGGATCCTGGTCCTCCTAGTGGTCATTAAAAGAATAGAGTCGCTCACGAACAAGCTCGTGTTTGACTCGTTAGTATATGTGATCGTTCGCTTGTTTAGCTTAACGAACCGAACTTGAGCAAGATTATAAGCTCGTTTCTTAAAAGAACGAACACGAACATACTCACGAACGTTAGATTATGATCGCAAACTCGCTTATATTGATAAACCAATGTAAAACATAACTTTAACTTATAAGATGATAAGACATCCATTAATCTAAAAGATAGTCTAAGTGTAATTTTATAGAATATTATTATAGTTGTCTTAATGTTTTTGTTACTATAATGTTTAAATATTGTTATGTAATTTGTTAATTATTCATCCGTGTTGGACTTATTTTTATGTTTTGATGATGAGTGCCGCACTAGCCGTTATAGTGCAAAGCGCAAAAAGATGTCTGTGATCAAATGTATAAAGCTTATTGTAGTTTGATCCTTGTATAGTGCTTTGATCAAACAAGCATCAGAAAGGTCACCGATTTATATCGCAGATCGGGTCTATATCGAGAGGGTAAATAGGTCAAGAGACTAGTCGTGAACCTCTTCAAGATCGGTAATGAGGGCTCAAACTCGCTTAATGAAGGCTAAGGATCAAACTTAGTGATTAAAGTCAAGGATATGGAATCGAATTTAGGCAAGTCTGTGATTTACCTAAATCGATTACATATACCTTGTGTACAAGGTCTAAGTTCCATAAGTTGGATGATGTTTGGAACTTGGTTATAATTAAAAAGGTGTAATCTAACTTCACGTATAAAAGTTAGATAAAAGAAATCACCGCATTGTAGTTTACACACAAAGAAATTGTCGTTTCAAATAGATCGATAGTATTACAAAGATCGATGAACTCACTTGATAATACACCTCGGTTAATTCAAGATTACATTGGAAGAATACATGGATAAGATAACTAACTACCTCTCGATTTATCAAACAAATCAAGTATCGAGAAAAGAACGTTGGGATGATTCGTGATTTTATCCAATGGTTATAAGTCAAAGTGGTGGACAGACCGCACCACAAAAAGAAATTCGACGAAGTGTCACCCTATGAATAATGATGTAAAGCAAGTCAAATGGGACAAAACCAGGAACGGTTATATTTGAATTTCAAATACAAGTCACATGCATTCCTACCTATAAATAGAGGACTTTCAACTCAGAAAAAGAGGATGATGATTGATGAACTTTAAGAGAGAAATATAAGAGACTATTCTCGAAATAAAAACACCCTCACGAACTTATCAACTTAAAGCTACTGATCCGTAAAGATTCTTCAAGTGTATTCTATATTCAAGCTACATCAAGTATACACACTTGAAGACTGCAAGTCACGATTATATCATCCTAATCAAAGCCACCGCAATCGAATCATTTATTTGATTCAATCTTTATTTTATAAAGAACTCCGCCAAGACAAGAAGCACAGCTTGTGTGAAAGATCGTTGTTTGTGGTGAAGTCGTGTGAAGGCAATCCTACCCTTCAAGGACCAAAGTGGAAGACTCAGGAGCAAAGAATCCTACTTGTTCCCGCCAGCTTTGTGAAGCCATAGTCATTGGTGAAGGACAAGCAACCTTAGGAATCTTTGTAATCGCAACATCAAAGATCTCTAGTGAATTACCTCCAACATCACAAGAGAAGAGTGGACTCGGCGAGATTACACCACCTGGAACCACTATAAAATTTGCCTACTTACTTTCAAAGATTTACATTCTGCACTTAGTTTATTATATACATCAATCAACTGAATCTAGCAACTGAAATCACACACATACACTACTGAGTATCTAATACTTAGTATCATATTTAACAACAAGTATTAAGGCTTAATTTTGACATAATTCCACGCACAAATTCAAGAAATCGAATCACAAGAGACTCATCATTTATCAAGAAAGCTAATGTGGTATCAAGAGATTACGTAACTTCAAAGCAGTCTTTGGGTTGCTGAATTTGTTAACTCCAAATTTTTAAGTGTCAAGTTTATTCCACCCCCCTCTAAACTTAACCGAAGCCTTTTCTAGGGACCAACAATCTGCACTTAACTTTTTTATAACTTAACAAGTCAAACTCGAGTTGAGAGGCAAAAATATGTGTAGCAAGCCAAACTCGAACACGAGCTCGAACAATTTTCTTTATAAACGAAATGAGTTTGAGCATAATTTTATGTTTAGTTAGTAAATACATGTTCGCGAACAAGCTCGTTACTTTGATGAACCAAACTTGAACATATTTTTTGTTAATTTATTAAACGAACGAGCACGAACAAGCTCGCTACCTAAACGGACAGAGCTTGAACAAATGATCCTCGTTTCGGCTCGTCTCGTGAACATCACTAGGTCCTCCCACATAAGGAGCCGCTGAGTTGCCATGATTAATCTCAGCCCCATTCTGTCAGGTCGGGGTGAAGGGGCCCTGTGAGCGAGGGATGTCGCCCTTTGCACCAAGCAATTGTCTAAGCCAATAACACATTGGTCCAAAGAGTAATTATCGTGACCCTTAACCCGAGATTCGAGTTCGAGTCATATTGAGGATTCCGTGTTCGAGTCACATTGAAGCCAAAAAAAATGTATGTACGTATATTTCGTATCAATAAAAATAAAATAAAAAATACTACATCCGTCTCATATTATAAGTCATTCTAACATTTTTCATCCGTCCTACGTCATATAAATCATTCTCACATTTCAATGCAATAATTAATGATCTTTTTCCTGCTTTCTATTTCAATGCATAACATTTCATACACCATTTAATAAATCAGCCTAAGGGCATTTTAGTCCAAAACTATCAAAGTTAGATTATTTATTAAGTTTCTTAATCTGTGTGCATAAAGCTAGCATGACTCATAATATGGGACGAATGTAGTATTATAAAAAAAAATTGTCTAGGAAATTGACATTTTGACGTTACAACTCCATATATTTTAGTTATTTTAATTGTGCTTCTGTCTTTTAATGTTGAATATCGACTCTTGTAGTTAAGTAAATATTTTGTAGCGTGGGTAAATGTACTTTATCAATTTCATTATTTATGATTCTTACGTGTAACTACCCATTTGTAGTTGCCGTGTGACTCAATATAAACCATACAATTTTATTTGAATTGAAATCGTGTGGTCTAGACATGGGTGGAACACCACACAAAAAATTTCAATTTATAACCGTGTAAGAGTGAAACCTTGGTGTGATTAAAAGAGAGGCTAAAATTGAAAAAATAAGTAATAAACATTGCTTTGGTATTATTAAATTATAGATAATTGTGAATAAATCTAATTTCCTAAAGTGACAAATAAAAAGACCAGCAGTTTTACGGTGGTCCAGAACCACCATGTTATACTTGTTCCTCCGATAGAAATTCTTAAAAGAGGGATAAATTTGTAAAAACATGGCTTTATATTTTACACAGTCGGGCACATGTGTTTTTTTTCTTCTGATTTCCTATTGGTCATGTATTACCAGATCATAATCGGAGCAAGACCATCATAAAATTTGCGTAAAAAGACGGAGGTGTACTAAACTTTTTTTGGTAACCCAACCAGATTTTATTAAGTTGAGCGGCAACCCAAAGGCCTTCACCGCCTCACTCATAGATCTTGGATTTTACTTTATTGGAGATAATGTGGTAATATGATGTGGTTACGGCCTTTGCATGTTTCCTAAAGGTTGGACATGGATTTTATTTAATTTTGAAACAGAGCCTTTGTAATGGTGACTTAAACTATGCTGCTGAAGTTTGGGTGGAAACTGTGATCTGGTCAGCAGAGTATTGGACAGTCTTCCGAAGCTTGGTGTTCCGCTGGGGCAAGTCAGTAGGGTTGATCAACCAGCTGATGCTTGGGTCGTTGATGTTAACTCTTAGCATTACTTGGAGAACACGTCTGCATGGTTTTCGAATTGGATAAGGTTACTTATGGGGTATTTCAGTCATTATCTGGTTTGGTTGTTTAGTCGGTTATGGTTGGTTTCCCAAGGCTATAAATACCGCCTCAGATTCATTGTAACTTGTAAATTTCTCATGATAATAAAATATATATGCAAAGAACCGTAAGGATTCATCGAGAAAGGCCAAGAGCACAAAGTGTGCAAGTTGCTCAAGTCCATTTATGGGTTGTAGCAAGCTTCTGGTCTTGAATCATAGATTTGATGAAACCATCCAATGTATGGTTTCAAACAAAACTTTGATGAGCCTTGTGTATACAAGAAGGTCGTCAAAGATCGTGGCGTTCTTAGTGTTGTATGTTGACGACATTCTCGCTAATTGGACCCAATAAGGGGATGTTGTCGATGTGAAGAATTGGTTAGCCATGCGCCCAAATGAAAGATTTGGGACGAGTTATGTTTAGTGGATCCAAGTTATACGGGATCGGAAGAACATGATGTTGGCTCTATCCCAGGCATCTTACATAGATAAGATGTTGTTGCGTTAGAGCATGATAAATGCAAAGAAGGGTGTCCTACCAACCCATCATGGCATTCAACTCTCTAAGAAACAGTGTCCTCAGACACCTGAGGAAATAGAGAGTATGGGACGAGTACCATATGCTTCGGCTGTTGGTAGTTTGATGTACGCTATGCTGTGTACTAGACCAGACATCTGCTACGGCGTGGGCTTGGTCAGCCGTTTTCAGTCAAATCCAGGCTTGGAGTACTGGACAACAGTGAAGAATCTCCTCAAGTATCTTAAGAGAATGATGAATTATATGCTTGTATATTCGGGTGCGAACCTGGATATAGCAGGGTACACTGATTCTGACTTCCAGTCAGATAAGGATGATCATAAATCGACATCGCTCAAGTGTTTACTCCGAGGCGGAGCAAGAGTCCTGAGGAGCGCCAAGCCCAAAGACAAATTCCGACTCGACTATGGAAGCCGAATGCATAGCGGCCTCTGAGGCAGCTAAGGAAGCGGTATGGCTCAAGAAGTTCCTGAGAGATTTAGGAGTAATCCCAAATCCAAAACATCCGATACGCCTCTCATCACACAAAATGGGGCCGTGTCGAATTCCGAGAACCCCGGAGTCACCGTAAGTCAAAGCATATAGAGAGGAAATACCATTTGATCAAAGAGATTGCTCAACACGAGACAT
This sequence comes from Gentiana macrophylla, assembly GCA_026214975.1. Lineage (NCBI taxonomy): Eukaryota > Viridiplantae > Streptophyta > Magnoliopsida > Gentianales > Gentianaceae > Gentiana > Gentiana macrophylla. The sequence goes on along the minus strand of JAOBSW010000800.1, from coordinate 15,774 downwards.
TTCCGCCATGAAAATCCCTCACCGACAACATTCCTCGATCGGGCTTCACAAAGACTCTTTCTATAGAAGTCTTATCGAGGCACTTGGAAAATAGGAGATGTAGTTCTTGTGGTAATAAAGATAGGGTATGCTCTAAAACAATTATTACTTGCCATTCGTGCAAGTGGGAGATTGTTAGATGTAGTGCCCGGAAGACAATTTATGTAATTATTTTTATGACGTGATTTTATTATTCATCTTATTATTTGCTATGTGCTTATAAAGTATACACTACTGCAAACCCTAAGTATATCAGTATGTAACCACTTAACTCAGTGTTTGGCATGCACGTGAGGATTGAGTTAGTGGTGATATACTTGAACTGTTAGTCCGTGGTGAACTTAATCAGAGTTTAGGGTCTCATGATTAAAACACCAATAATGCGCCCAGAACACCTTAGGGTGTGATAGTCTTATCCGGACTGTCGGTAGAAGGTACCTAAGTGGGGCGTTTATATATGTTGGCATTCATATAGGACTGGACTGATTTAATCTGTATTTCTTGATATAATTCCGTAATAAGGAAATCTTACTAAATCATTAGATGATCATATATGGATTGACCTTAATCCTGAGGTGATCACAGGATGCTGCTTGTCTCGGGGTAGTGTTTGATGTGTTAGTTACGGATCACTTTGATATGTGATCCAAGTCACATCTCGTTGGCACTATTCCTTAATGAGTGAGTAGTTCTGTTTTTCATAGACATGGAATCCATTCCTTCCTGTGGGAAGTAGAGAGACAGTCCCCTTATTTGTTATCCCTAAGAAAATGATCGATGTGCCCAGTTCATATTAGACTAATTAGCTACTAGTCAGATATGTGAACTAATTGATCACTAGGGGGTTAATGGTAAATAAGGATAAGATATTCTCGAGTCGGGTTCACGGAGACTTCCCACCGTCGAAATGGACAATCATGAGAGTTAGTCCGTATGTAGTGATTATATCAAGGACGCTTATTTACTCATAGGGTTGAGTGTATGTATATATCTATAATTGGTAAAGTGTTCGGGCCTTTGGGTTTATGGTGGCGTAATCCCGGAATTAATAATTTAAGTATGAATATTCTCGTCGATGAATATTTTACTTAATTATTGAGCTACTCGTTATATAGGTCCATGGTCCCCAATGTGGCTCCTCGTAATTCGGGTATTTTTCTTGTTATTGGGCCTCGAGATAATTAATTGGTTGGGCCAATTAATTGATATGCTAAAATATTATTTAGTAGGCTTAAATAATATAATACACATAAAAGACGTTTCGCGCCTAAAACCTTAGGTGTGGCGCCTCATGTCATATAAAGTGCAAGAATTGATTTTCATGTGTGATTAATTATTTACTAGTTAAATAATTAATTAATAAAATATAATTGATTTGTAATTGATTGATTGATTAATCATAATCTTTTATAAATGGAATTATCTTTTATTGTGATTTATTTTTAATTAATTAGAAATTTGGAGGCCAAGGATTTATTCTCCTATATAAAGAGAGTTCTTCCAAGACATATGAAGAGAAGATTTTTTCGACATACACACACAAATAATATAGAAAAACTTGTTTCTTGTCTTGGGTTCACAGTTGAAGAAAAACTTGTAGCTTATTCTTGGAAGCATATCAAGGAGGCTCTAGTACCAAGAATTGGTGTCCACCTGCTATTGGTAAGACATACTAAACCCCCTTGTAGGAATTTAGATCTTTTATTTATGTATTGTAATTTGTACATCGTGATCCATCCGCCGCGCAAAGAAACAACATCCTTCATGTGGTATCGGAGCCTGGTTCCACGATTTATGAATTATATTCATAGATAAACGATTTAAAAGGTATGGAATTGCATGTAGAAATTTTTATTTCATGCGTGTATAATTTTTTGGTGTGATTGGTTGTTGTGGTTGAAGAGATGAATTGATGTTGACATTTGTTTACCGTTAGATCTATTGTAGTTTTTTTTGATTAGTATCGATTAAGCATAGGAATTGTAATTTAAATTTTATGCAATTTTTATTTCCGCAAAGTTTGTAAATTTTATGTTATCGATCCGGGTTCAAGACATGAAGATCTTGAAGGTGAAGATGATGAATCCCAAGAATATTGGAAGAGAGGGGGCCGGCGGTGATTTTTTTTTTGTATGGTCGGATATTTTTTTTCCAAAAAAAAATATTGGAAGAGAGGGGGCCGGCGGTGATTTTTTTTTGTATGGTCGGATATTTTTTTTTCCAAAAAAAAAGCCTGAATTTTTTTTTGGAAGTTATATATATGTTTATATATTAAAAAAAAAATTGGACCGGCCCCTTCTCTCCTTCGAAGCTCATGGCTCATGGTTCGTGTAAAGATCGATTCAAGATGCGGATGAAGTTCTGAAGATTGTAATTTAATTTATTTTATTCCTAGAAAATAAGTTAGATGCAAAAAGTGCTTAAACTCATCCCATCTTGATGTTTATTTTCCGCACTAGTATGCATGCTTAGGATATATGTGTAGAACCGAAAATTGCCATGACATGCATCATATCATTAATTCCACTCCATATGCATATACATGTAGAAATTATTTCGAGGAATTAGTTAGGCATGTATACAACACACGATTTAGTTTTAATTAATTGTATGATATTAATTAGAAACTAATTAGTGAAACCGAGGATTCCGGTTTTGTCAATCGTCATGGTTAGGTGATGGATTCTCGTGAATCCCACCTTGCAAAATCATAGGAGTAAAAATCCCAAACCTCGACGAGATTAAGCTTTTGTCCGTAGTGTTCACGTGAAAATTTGATGTTAAGGGATTGAACAATTATGGGCGAATATGGTTCAAAAATGGTCAAACCATGGTTGGGTGGTCAACTGAGCCACTGCTCGACCGACTTAACCCTCCATGTGTGGCGTTTGCACAGGGGTTCGGCAAGGCTGAGCAATCCGACGAGCAACTACGGCTCAACGGAGCTCCCCTAGCACTGATCCGTCCGACGGCCACATATGTTCCAACGAATAGGTCGTGTGGGCTAGCCCACATAACCGACACCATTCGGGCCCATGATTTATTGTTCCTTAAAGATACATCAAGTCCAAAATGAAATCAGTAAACCCACCATTTTTTTCAAAATATTGAGTGGGAGCGGGGAACGCGACAAATGACCCACGGCCTCTACCGCTGACACAAGCAACGTGAGAGAATGGTGACGCCTCGTGCGGCTTGGGACCGCCTCCCTGGCAAGGCCTTCACCGCTATCAAAATTCAAGGCTTGGTCTCCGAAAGGATAGGATTTCCGGTACTCGCCGGGTCACCGATGCACCACTGGCGGCATACTCGTGGTCTTCCTAAAATCAAATAGTAGGTCACACTCATTATGGGTATTTTTGGTAATACCTTGGCTGAAAAGAAAGGTAATCGGGGATTAAAAATTGGATGTTTGATTCCATTTTAATCATCGAGAGAGAAAGATCTAAATTTAGTCGTCACCTCTTTGACCTACCCTAAGGCGGCACTGAGGTGTGAGACTAGATCCTTGGAACAGTAGGATATACTATACATTTAGTTTATAGTTCCTAAATTTTTTTAGTAGTGTATAATTTGAATTTAATTTCTGTCATTTATTTACAACATCATGTCGTCGCAAATTTCTTTACTGTTGAATGATAAGTTGACCGGAACCAATTTCGCTAAGTGGAAAAGTAACTTAAACGTTGTGCTCGCCTTCGATTATGTTCAACATGTTCGACCTCGAACATTCCAAAGATTTACCGCCTGATCCTCAAAAGCCGACAAAGAAAATCGCGTAAGTGGATCGAGTCTCGATAACAAGGCGCGGGCATCATGCTAGCCTGGATGTCGGAAATCATTAGGACCAAATGTGAAGGTTTTGCAACTTCTTGAGAAATCATGCAGAGCCTTACATCCATGTTTGGCGACTTTCGCTCAAGTCCGACACGGTCGCCAGGATGGTCATTAACGCCAAGATGAGGAAGCGGTCGGGCCGGTGACAGTCATGTGATGAACATGATCAATTACTTTACCGATGCCAAGACTCACGGTTCTAAGTTTGACGGTGACTCAAGTGAGCATGATTCTCGAATCACTCTCACCGATTTCTCCAATTCAAGATCAATTATGTCATGAACAAGCTTAAGTGTGACTTGACACAATTGATAAACGAGCCGCAAGTGTTTGAGGGTGTCTACTCTAACAAGAGAACCCGAGATGCTGAAAAGAAGGTCAAGCCAATATGGCCGAGGCCAAATCGCCAACCTCTGGAACAAAGGGAAAGTCGAAGGTCAAACCTATAAAAGAATAGAAATCGAAGCCCATGAAGAAGAAATGGAAAAGGCAACTCCTTCCAAACCTAAGGGTAAGTGCTTTCATTGTGAGAAGTAGGGCATTGGCGCAAGCATTGCCCAAAATCTCAAAGAGGTGAAGGAAGGAAAGGGCCAGGCAAACAAGAGGCAGGAGAAGACAGGTAATTTACTCGTCTTGGAATCCTACAGTGTAGCTAAAGATGTATCAACTTGGATACTGGATTCTGGGGTTACTAATCATGTTTGTTCTTCTTTGCAGATCCTTAGTTCGTATGAGGAGCTAGAGGACGGGGCTCATGAGATGAGAGTTGGAAACGGGGCATTAGTTTCAGTGAAAGCAGTGGGAGTAGTTCGTTTAATGTTTGGAAATAAAGTCCTCAAATTGGACCATGTCTTTTATATTCCGCATTTTAGAAGAAATTTAATTTCTATGTCCATTTTGCAAGAACAATTGTATTCTTTATCTATTGAGTATAATAAGATTGTTATTTCCGAAATGGACGTGACGGATCAGATGTCATTAAACCAACCGATACTCCACCGCTTAATATCAAAATGTTTAAAGTAGCACATCAAAGTTCTCGCTAAAAGCGTAAAGTTTCTCACGAAGATAAAACATATCTTTGGCACCTTAGGCTAGAGTCATATTTCTTGGAAAGAACCAAAAGATTGGCCAAAGACGGTCCTTTAAGTGAGTTATATGTTGACTCACCGCCGACCATGAATCTTTCCTGAGGAAAAATGCCTAAGCGCCCCTTAACGCCAAAGGGTAATAGGCGAAAGAACCTCTAGAATTGGTACATTCAGATCTGTGGGTCCGATGAATGTACACCTAGAGGCGGATTCGAGTATTTTGTGACTTTCATTGACGACTACTCGAGATTCGGATATGTTTATCATCGCACACGAAATCCAAACTTTTGGTAAGTTTATGGAATTCTAGGCGTAAGCCGAAAGGAAGCTAGGCAAGTCTTTGAAATGCCTTTGCTCGATCTTGGAGGTGAGTACTTGATAATCGAATTCATCGACTATCTTTTGGAACACGGGATCTGCTCCCAACATTCCAGCTTAACGCCGCCAAAGAAACGGAGTTGCTTTGAAGGAGAAATAGGACATTGATAGACATGGTCGATCAATGATAAGCTACGCCACACATCGCTGGTTTCCTTTTTGGGACATGCCCTAGAAACAAATGGTCCGCATTCTAAATGTGATGCCGTCAAAGTCTCAGCCGAAAACGCCCCTTGAGTTATGGAGTGGGAGTAAACCTAGTTTAAGCGCTACTACATATTTGAAGGGGTGTGATGCACATGTCTTGGAGGACAAGACTAGCAAATTGCAAGCACGTACGAAAGTATGTCTGTTTGTAGGGTATGCAAAAGGGACACGAGGAGGTTTCTTCTATGATTCGGAAGATCAGAAGGTAATAGTTTCGACTAATGCCACTTTTCTCGAGGATCAGTACATGAAGGACTTCAAGCCTCAAAGTAAAGTTGTACTCGAGGAGTGACTTTCTGACGAGGTCAGACCACGGGTGACACCTAGTGTCACGGATATGTGAGTAGTTCTGTTTTTCACTGAAGTACTCCAAGATGAGTGAGTAGTTTTGTTTTTCATAGACATGGAATCCATCCCTTCCTGCGGGAAGTAGAGAGACAGTCCCCTTATTTGTTAGCCCTAAGAAAATGATCGATGGGCCTGAGCTTCATTTTAGACTAATTAGCTACTAGTCGATATGTGAACTAATTGATCACTAGGGGTTAATGGTAAATAAGGATAAGATATTCTCGAGTCGGGTTCACGAGACTTCCCACTCGTAAGACGATCTATGGAGTGTTAGTCCGTATGTAGTGATTATATCAAGGACGCTTATTTACTCATGTGGTTGAGTGTATGTATATATCTATAATTGGTAGAGTTAGGCTTTCGGGTTTATGGTGGCGTATCCGGAATTAATAATTTAAGTATGAATATTCTGCTTGATGAATATTTTACTTAATTATTGAGCTACTCAGTTATAGGTCCATGGTCCTCAATCCGCTTCGTAATTCGTATTTTTCTTGTTATTGGGCTCATTGATAATTAATTGGTCGGGCTAATTAATTGATATGTAAAATATTTTTTTAGTTGAGCTAAATAATATAATACACGTAAAAGACATTTTCGTGGGCCTTAAACCCTGGTTTGGCGCCTTCCATGTCATAAAGTGCAATAATTGATTTTCTTCTCGTGATTAATTATTTACTAGTTAAATAATTAATTAATAAAAGATAGTTGATTTGTAATTGATTGATTGATTAATCTTAATCTTTTATAAATGGAATTATCTTTTATTGTGATTTCTTTTTAATTATTTATTTAATTAATTAGAAACTTGGAGGCCAAGGATTTGCTCTCCTATATAAAGAGAGTTCTTCCAAGACATATGAAGAGAAGATTTTTTCGACATACACACACAAAAATAGAGAGAAAAACTTGTTTATTGTCTTAGGTTTTCGGTTGAGGAAAACTTGTAGTTTTTCCTTGGAAGTATATCAAGGAGGTTCTAGTACCAAGAATTGGTGTCCACCAACCACCGTTTGGAGAACACATTGGAAGATCTTGGCTTCTCTTCCGGCTATTGGTAAGACATACTAAACCCTCTCGTAGGAATTTAGATCCTTTATTTATGTATTGTAATTTGTAAATCGTGATCCATCTCGTCACAAGAAAGAAACCACAACCTTCAATTACTCGGTCCCCAAGTCCACCCGCCCCAAGTAAGGTTTCATGTTGTTTGCCCGAAATCAAGGCAAGAGGAGCGAGTCTCGCACATGTTGTTTTCATGTTGTTTGCCCGAGTCCAAAGCAATGATTGTGTGGTCGCTATAACTTCATTCTTTTCTTGAATGCGCTTATCACAAAAGATTTATCACACGACACATTGATGCATATGTAAGTGATGATTAATGGGGACTTGTGGAATGAGGCGTGATATATATTTTGCCTAACATCCTTGTTGATATGATGTGGTTCTCGCTTCACATCACTGTTGTTTGAGAGTTATTGCACACACACATTGGTTCATGACATGAGCGTTGTTTAATATGTTACCATGGATATGAGTGGCATGATCTTTATCTTTGCTATGTGAGGTAGTGTTTCCTTTTCTTTTTTGTTCGGGACGATCAAAAGCTAAGTGGGGAGAGTAGTTGATAACGCCCAAATATGACTATTAAATGCACCTTTGTTTACCCCGAATCATGCTTAAGAGGAGATATGTGAGAATATGTGTTAAATGCTAAATCGTGTTCCTAGGTTTACGATTCTCGCATCTATGTTATTATCTAATGGATTTGGTACTGTTTTGCCTTGTTTTATATGTTTTTCAGATATACTAAAATCCGGGGCAGCTGAGGATGCATCTGGACCGAAATGAAAGCATTGGACCCGATCTGACTAGGTCTGGTCATTTACAGTCTATTTTAGTTCATGTAATAACTTTATTATGATTAATAAAAGCACCTTTGTTATTATATATTGTTTATCTTTGTTCTATTGAATGTGTATATATATATAGTAACGTCTCTAGTGTCAAACTGTGATAGAGAAATCGTGATAGTGATTATGGTTGATGAGATCTCTAATCGCTTTAAAAAGTTTGATGCTTAAATGTCTCTAGTCGTATGTACTGTCAAATGGGACATTGATAGTATGATTAGACTAGCACGTATTAGATGTCTTTTATCTTATTGAAGATATGGATAGATCTCGTCTACCGAATTGTAGAGACACTTGGACTGTATGTGGACGTGTATTAGACTGACCCACTTACATTAAGTGTCGCACTATGTGGCAGTTGTGTAATTATCCTAAGGACCGGAGTCTACATGGCATCACGGTGTGGATTGTCATGCTTTGACACTATTGAGATTTCCCCTAACCACGGGGCGATCATGCGGTAGTGATTGGGTGTGATACTGAAGCATGCGGACTATACATGTTTGGTCGTCCGCAAATCACGTATCCTATGATTGGGAGTGAATATCCAAAATGGCCTTCTTATAAGGAATGTCTAGCTCTCGTGAATCTTTGCAAAGTGGGAGTAAATGAGTTATTCCGAAAGAGTATGATAGCCAGATTATAAGATACGATCGTTAATGTATTGACACTTGAGATATCGTATGGATATTATTACAGCAATAGGATTGTAATTTACACGGTAATTATTTCACATGAAAGGTAGTACTCATTGTATTTGACTCTTCCGATGATTAGGTGTCACAGTGTGTTGCTAGACGCTATCCCGTGATCGTTAGGTATGAATGGCATTTTCATAATTTGCACTTTGTAAATCGCAATAACATATTCGAAGCCTATCGTGTCACACACACATATGAACATCGAGAGACGGATTAAAATGCGTTATATAGTTGATAAGGAAATAAGGAAAGTTTATCTCAAGACTATAAATGTTATAGTGGTAAATTAATATGGTGGTATTTATTTATTACGAATAAATAAAATACAAATATTAATTATACATAAATTATATTAATTAAATAATATTCCGGATGCCAATTAATTGGCATTTGGGGCGCGACATGTAAGTTTATAATATATACTTGGATTGTGCATTTTAATTAATGAGATTACCATAATATTAATATTGGATATTAATTGATTTTGGAAAAATATATTTATGGTAATAAGATAAATATATTCAATATAAGATATTGTCAATATTTAGTTTTTATTTAATGGAAGATATTATAATAAAAGAGATAAATCAATCTAAGTGATTTTCCTTATTTTATTGGGAAAAAGGTTTTCTCTTTCATCTATCTTCTAGGAAGCTTCTCTAATCGAGTTAGGGAACATGCGCTATACTTTCACCATATATAAGAAAGGGAGTTGGCTAGCTCTATTGTACATCACAATTCTAAGAGTTAATAGTTTTTGAGTAAAATAGAGAGCTTCTAGTAGAGAGTTAGAGAGAGAAAAAGGCCGGTCTAGAAGCCAGATTTTTCTGATAGAAATCCAAGGAGGATTCCGGCTAGGAGTTCGTATGGATAATCAATAGCGGCCGGCGGCATGGACGGCTTGCGCACAGTTCTACTCTCCATTGACGGTCAAAGCGTCGATCTTATAGATCAGCCAAGGTATATACCGTCAAACTACTTAACATGTTTATTGTATTAAACAAAGTCGATCTTGGGATCGGAAATCAAATTTTAAATTCCGCTGCGTTAAACTAGTGATTTCCTAACAGGGCCAAGTGTAGGAAGCTCAAGAAGAGATCTGCCAGAAAAAGGACGAAAAACTGGGCCGATTAATCGAGGTCAGGCCTGATTAATCGAGGCCTTGAAAGAAAAGAAACCGAAGTCTGCCGCATCTACTAGGTCAGTTAGGGTTTTATTGAGTCATATGTCGGCTATAATATCTATAAAAGCCATGAGATCTTCGATTGTAATTCTATTATCAATATGCTTTTTACAACTTTTCATATACATTGATAGAATTTCATGAAATAAAGTCTTCTTTAGCTCTTTGGTGACTTATTTTCTAGTTTCCTCCTTCCACGCTCATCTCTAGTTTGAGTAGATCAAGCTAGATCTCCATAACCAAAGGTATGAAGTTTGAACGCTCCTTTATGTCTTTATTATGGTAGATCTACTTGTATTTATGTGTTATAGTTAATCAATGTTTAACAACCCCATAATTTACTTGAATTGATTGGAACGGTTTGCATGTAGATTCCGTATCAGAACCGACGCCCCGATTATCTCATTGTCTTTACCGATTAATCACGGAAAATTTTAGGCCCAATAATCTGGAGATTCAGTGTCAGCTACGTTGATCGACATGATTAACTAAAATGATTACATAGGTCTGGCCAATCTAATATTCATACATCGTAAATTAACATAAAGGACTGTTAGTGAAGTGTTAATTAGGACATAGTCTTGATGGATCCTCAGAACGTGCTAGTCATAGTCGATAGCAGTTTAGGGTGGTTTTCGGTCTCGAGCCGGCATCTCTAAAACTTATTGCGTATGAACTAATACAACCAATGAAGGAGGTTAGTTGCATATAGATTGTTTTCTATCCTTACAAAGGAAGTAGATAGGTTAGGAGATTGCACCCGTAGCTAAACTGAATTAAAACGTCTGATTAAATTAGGGAAATTATGTGGGGAAGTATAAGGATTAAGTACACCAAGTTAGTAGATAGGTGGGGATGGGGAGGAATACCATTTTTCTTTCTTTGTTATTGTTGGTCAAAGGTCGATTTGTCTTCTCAATTATGATAGATTCATTTATACTTGAGTTGCATCGCTCGTGAGATTGACCTTGATTCATTGCTTGCTATGCTATAATTTGACCTAGTACTTTGCTAGTATAAGCACACCATGCACGACATTAGGTACCAAGGTCATAATTGATGCTAGATTTAGGATCTACGCAAGCTTTTCCCGTGAGAATGATGTCCGCTTAAAATGTCAAGATTGAGAAGTTTACAGGAAGAAACAATTTTAGTCTCAGGCGATCAAGATGCGTGCTTTGTTGAAGCAACAGGATTATGGGGTCCCTTGTCAAATCAACAAGAAGAAAGTGTTGTTTGAGAGAGCTAGTCTGGGAGGAGAAAGCACATTCAACAATTATGTTGTGCTTGTGAGATGATATAATCACGGAGGTTACTAAAGAGGACACATCGAGAAGCCGTGGTCCAAGCTTGAGAGAGTATGTACATGACAAAGTCTCTAACCAACAAGTTGTTATTGAAACAATGTCTGCATCGGGTTAAAGGATGCATGAGGGTACTCAAATTGAGGATCATCTAGATCACCGAAAATAATATTGTTTGACCTAAGGAATATTGATGTAAAGATTGAAGATGAGGATGCAGCACTATCCTATTAGTATAATTGCCTGCATCATATGAGAATTTTGTGTAGTCCTTTATTATTGGAAATGACTCAGTGTCATTGGAGGATGTGAGATCATCACTCCATGCTCGAGAGCTATGCCATAAGGAATTTGGTTTGGCACAGACGACCACCATGGTTTGGTGGCCAATGGAGTCAAAGAACGGGCCGTACTCGGAAAGAAGAAATCCATGAAGAATTCAAAGGGTCCTAAGGCTAAGGATGTCTATAATTACTGCAAGGAGCAATGACATTGATAAAATGAATGTCCAAAGAGAAAGAAGCAACAGGGTATTCAGCAGGGCATTGTTGCTTTGGCAGAACAAGACACCAACTATGAAGAAGATTTGGCCTTAGCAGTCTTAGAATCAGCAGGGCACAAATATGCGTGGATTCTGGACATTGGGGCATCTTATCATGTGTGTCCAAACAGGAATGGTTTTCAACTTATCATTAAGTAGACGAGGGCCATATTGCTATGGCTAACAACAAGGTCTGCAAAATAGTTGGGATTGGATCCATTAAATTGCGGACACATGATGGTAAATTCTACACACTGACGGAGGTTAGGCATGTTCCACAAATGACCAAGAATTTGATATCACTTAGTCTTCTAGATAGCAAATGGTTCAAGTTCAGGGGTGAAGGTAGAGTGGTGAATGTCTATAAGGGTTCGTGTGTGATCAAGGGGTATCGTATGGGACATTGTATATACTACAAGTGTCTATCAGACCAGTTCCTTGACAAGCGATGTTGCATCATCGAGGTTCACTAGTCACAGCTAACTAAGTTGTGGCATATGAGATTGGGTCATATGTGTGAAAGAGGGATGCAAATTCTATCTAACTTTGATCTACTTGGGGGTCATAAGGTCAAGGAGTTGGAATTTTGTGAACACTATATGTTTAGGAAGCTACATAGGACCAAGTTCTCAAAAGCAATTCACATCACAAAAGGGGCACTTGATTATGTCCATTCTGATTGTTGGGGACCTTCAAGGTGTAGTCACCGGGTGGTCACAGTATTTTGTGTCATTTATAGATGATTACTCAAGGATGATTTGGGTAATTATGATGAAGCACAAGAGTGAAGCATTCAAGCACTTCCAAGCGATGGAAGGCTTTGGTTGAGAATCGATAGGAAAAAGATCAAGAGACTTAAAACTGATAATGGACTGGAATTCTATTGGTCTGAGTTTGATGAATATTGCAAGAATGAAGGCATTGCTAGGCACCATACTGTCAGAGATACTCCACATCAGAATGTTGTTGCAGAAAGAATGAATCAAACTCTTCTAGAGAGGGCAAGGTGCATGCTCTCTAATTCTGGTATGATAAGAAGATTTTGGGGAGAGGCTGTTAACACAACATGCTACTTAATCCATAGGGGGGCCCACACTGGGATCAAACTCAAAACACCATTTGTAGTTTGGTCAGGAAAGTCAGTAGACTACTCTGGTCTAAGGGTTTTTGGAAGCACAGTCTACTATCATGTCAGTGAAGGTAAACTGGAACCTAGAGCCAAGAAATGAGTGTTTGTTGGATATAGAGATGGAGTAAAAGGGTATAGAATTTGGTCATCAACTGAAAATAGGGTTATACTCAGCAGAAGTGTAGTCTTTAATGAAAATTCTCTGCTTAATTCATCCGTGAGAGCCATATCTAAATCTGAATTGGATTTGGAACTGAGAAGGTTGACAAATAGATGGAGCCTCAAGTAGAGTCTGCTGAAATGAAAGACTCGGCATGGGATAGTCAGCACTCAGCAGATCCAGAGCTGGATCCAAACTAGTCTGCTGAACAAGGGTCAGCAGATACTCAAACATCTGATGTTGGACAGTAGAGTATAGCTCTCAGCATAGCTAGAAGGACCAATATTAGACCCCAAAAAGATATGGGTTGGAGGAGGATATGGTTGGATATGCACTACATGTTGCTGAGGAAGTGGATGGTTCTGAACCAAACACTTACAGGGAAGCTATAACATGTTCTGAGGCATCCCAATAGATTGTTTCCATGGGAGAAGAAATGGAGTCACTTCAAAAAAATGAGACTTGGGATCTAGTCAAACAACCACATGATAGAAGGGTGGTCATTGGCAAATGGATATTCAAGAAAATAGAAGGAATGTCATCTGCTAAGGGCATCAGATATAAGGCACGTTTGGTTGCTAGAGGGTTCATTCAGAAAGAGGGGGTAGACTATGAAGCGATATTTTCTTCAGTGGTCAGACATACTTCCATCAGGGTGCTATTAGCAATAGTGGCACATCACAATTTTGAACTTGAGCAATTGGATGTGAAGACAACTTTTATACATGGAGATGTAGATAAGGAAATATATATGACTCAGCCAGCGGGTTTCCAAGTTCCTGGTAAGGAAGAGTTTGTTTGAAAGTTGAAGAAGTCTTTGTATGGACTTCAGCTGGCCCCAAGACAGTGGTATAAGAAGTTTGACAGTTATATGATTCAGCAGGGTTATAGCAGGAGTCCATATAATTGTTGTGTTTATCACAACAAGTTGAATGATGGTTCAATCATCTATCTGGTTTTGCATGTGGATGATATGTGATGGCCGTTATACAGTATAGCCAACTCTAACCGGCAGGGTACCGAGTCGGTTGTACTATAAATGGCGAGCAAGGTCGTATCCCACAGGAATCCAGTCAAATATCAAAGTCGATGATCGTTCTAGTTTAGGTCAACACTACTATCTGGCAGATGGTGATTTGTCGGATCACCGATTCTACAAACTACTATACAAAACAAAGATTTAAAACTATATAAAAGAGATAGCCAAGCTATGATCCAACCAACTACTTTCTAGCCCTAACTCATTTCTAGAAAGTGATTTCGATTACACTCTAATGTTCTTGGCATCGTTGAAGGTGTCGCCTCCTAATTCCTGAATAGACATTATTTCAATAATCTACCCTCCTATGTCAGTTCAATACCTGTGACCGATTTAACTGACTTAACACGGTCTACGATCAATGAAACGCTCAACAAGTTGATATAAACCTCACACACGAAACCGAATATGAACAACTCAGTCGGTTTTATAGGGTGATCCAAGAACCCCGGTTCCTATACCCTCTCGCAAAATACATATGTAAAGAAGATACGTGAAATACGATTATCAAGTCATGAATTCAACAACCGTGATCAAGCACAAGCTCTAGAACAACAATAACACCAAGAATAAAAAATCAACTCATCAAAACACTTCAATCAACAAGCTAGGATTTCGATTTCATAGATTACCATATAACTCAATTATCGGAAATTAGCTACTCATTCTATCAACAAAACAAGAAGAAATTAAAATTAAAGGTAGCAAGCATCAAGATCTAAAGCAATAAATCAAAATTACCTAAATCGAGATGAAGAACACCGAAGAAAAACGAACCAAATTGAAATTGCAATATATAGCTAGTAGCACCGATCTTCGAGTTACAACTAATTAAAGGTAATCTAAGCTAAAATATGTACAAATTGAATCTAAGCTATGAAAAGAGGAATAAAACGCAGAAAAATGGCTGAAAAAAGCGAGATGCGATCGACCTAATTGCAATGGGGGCTATTTATAGTGTTTAGTGAAAGTCGAATGCTTAGGCGCACGCCTAGAAAGTGCATCGCACGCCAGGAAGTACTTGGAAGATCTCAGCTTGCACCGACCTAGGTAGGCATGCGCTTAGGCTTTTCTAGGCGTGCGCCTAGCATGTAGAAAGCCGGACTGAAACTTTGGCCATTTTCAGCCCCGTGCGTGCGCCTAGGGTTTGTCAAAGCATGCCTCCGCCGACACATCTTCGAATCGGCCATAACTTTATGTGTAGACCTTGAAATCCAATGATTCAAAATGCACCGGAAATTTGAAGACATTGTATACAACTTTCATGAAGATGTCTAGCCCAGAAAAATGCCTTTAGTGTGGATCAAACTTTAGATCAATGGAAGGTATGGTTGTAGTATTAGCGAGTTTTGATCCATTTGAGCGTTTAAGCTTTTGGGCACATGTTCCAACCATCGATATCTAAGCCTTCCGGTCATCTCAACACTTAATACCTGTACAAAATCACAACAAATACCACACGTAACCCTACAAGACACTAGGGTGACCGAGAAAGCATGAAAACACCGAAAAATAACGAGATTTCGGACTTTACGCCCATAGGTCTTGAAATGATAACCAAGGTGTAATAAGCACCAAAATACAACTAAATGTATCCGAAACATATAAAGCGAGGTATAAAGCGGGGCATAATCACATAGTAAATGATAGCCAAGTTCACACTCATCAACTACCCCTTACTTAGCGTTTGCTCAGCCTCGAGCAAAAATGAGCGATTTGAAAATAAAGATGGAGTTAACATTGATATCATACATCTAGTCTATAAAGGTGAAATGGTAAAACACAAGTAATTGACACAAATACATATGATTTAAGTTCTACCTTGTATTGAGAAAAGAATTGTGCGTGTGTAGCTTCTAAACATTCATCACTTTACGACGGTTTAGATTATAGTCGATAATGTA
>JAOBSW010000905.1:0-82385 GCA_026214975.1 Gentiana macrophylla | reverse complement strand
ATTCTGCGATTCAAATCTCTTGGCTGAAATGCTTTTAAACGATATGCATTAGAATCTTCCATTCGTAAGAGTGAGCGATCGCTCTAGAAAGATTAAGTACTATAGCCAGGAAGCGGTGGCCAGTTAGTGCGTGGAGTCTGAGGCATGAATGGGTTAGGCGATGTGGGAGTTTTATGGAGAAAGGTTGATTAACACTACTGGCGATCGGCGGAGTAAATCGGGCATAGCTGGATAAGTGAGTGCGATTTGAAATCCATTATGGTAAATTTAATTGGTTGAGGCGATCTTGAGCTACGTCGAATTCTATTGAAAGTGATCTTGCCAAATAAGGCACGACACGTTTTCTTAATGCTCGTGCACGTATTTTCTTAAAATTAAAAATTGGTTTTGTTATTCTTACTCACTTATTACTTATTATTTAAAAATTGTTACTAACTCGCTTTGCAGAATTAAAAGAATTTCCATGCAAATTTTCTAAAGAAGTTTCTATTTATTTGTATAATATATATATATATATATATATATATATATATATATGATAACACTTTCACTTGCATACTACAACTGTTCTCACGACGCCTGCTTTTTTGTTTTTTGCTTTTTGTTTTCATGTACAAATATTTTTATAGGTTACAGAATGATGGAGAAAAAAAATGAGAGCAATAGATGAGATATTTGACCAAGAACTGATAGAGGAGAGAAAAATTGACGTCATGTATTATGTCATTTCTTTTGAGAAATTACAGTAATTTATTTGTTATAATTTTTTGAATGGAATAGTTATTGAAGTATTGTCAACTCATTTTGTGGATTTAATGGAGTATTTTTGATTTTCTAGTGCATTATTAAGCCAGCGAAAAGCTTTAAAAACCCTCCGGGACGAATTAATTCTTGACTATGAATTTGAAAGAGGTAGGGTATTACAGGCATGACTTTATTTTATTTTTTAAATCATTATGAGCTTTTATTTTTATGCATGCAGATCGCAGACTTATTTTTCTCAATCTGGTAGGCAGACTTTTTTAGTTCTCACATGTAGATTCAAAACATATATTAAAGCCGTTACGTAATATACACAATAAATAAGAGAAATATAATATTAAAATAATACTGATAAATCGAAATAATTTATTTAATTCTGGAACTTGCTTTAGACGTAAAGCTTGCGGGATTGTTTGCATGTTAGCTTTGTGGAATGGTTCACGCCATTTGAATCGCCGGTTGATATGTACCCTTGTCTTCAGTACTTTAACAGCTTTATAGGGGTGTCCGCGACCTCGGTTGATGCTAATTTCGACTTGCAAATTTTGTTGAATCCGCTATGCGGACTTAGATAAAACTACACTCGGTCCGACTCGCGGATCTCAAACGCTCGACTTCATGACTTAGATAAAATTACACTCGTCCGACCCAACGGATCTCGCTAGCCCGCTCCTGGCAGACTTAGATAAAATTACACCGGGTCCGCTACGCGGATTCCAAGGCCTGGCCCCGCGGACTTAGATAAAATTACACTCGGTCCACCGCGATCTTCGTGGGCGCCCGTCAAGCGGACGAGATAAAATTACACCGGTCCGCCCCGCGATTCGTCCGCGTCCGCCCTGGATTTAATTGTTTCGCTTTATTACTAACGCGCTGATTTTGAAGTCTTATTGTAATCCGATCATGCAATAAATATATGATTGCAATACACTTGACAATTAAAAATAAACTAACAAAATTAAACCGATTTATGAACGTCCGAATTATCACGGTGTAAATAGTAGATTCGGGCGCACACTTGAGAGCTCCATATCCGAGAGCTCATACTTGGAGAGCTTGAGAGCTCATGATCGGGCGTAGCTCATCAGTGGTGTGAGCTCATTCTCGAAAGCAGCTTATTTTGGCCGAGCTCATTTCGGGAAGAGCTCATCATGGCCGAACCTCAAGACGATCCTACGATGAGACTCGTGATTTGGATGGAGATCTAGGAAATCTGGATGAAGATCTTGATTAATGCCGATCGGAAAACCAAAAATGGGCAAAACAAGGAAGAAATTCACGCCTTCTTTTAAAAGTTAACAAAGATCTTTCCTCAAGACGATCGGGCATTGGAACGGACTCCGATCGGGCACAAAATTCTGGAGGACTTTGTTAGTCCTCCTTCATCTTCACGGTGGAATTTTGTTTTCAATGGTTCAATTTTTAACAAGCGCCGACTGACCGGGCCAAGTAGCTTTCGTGAAGCAAAGAGAACTTTCCGTGACGATCGGGCATCAAACGAACTCCGATCGACATCTAAATTTGGCGGGCATGTTCATCCCTCCTTCTTATTCAATTTGAATGGTGGAATTTTGGTTTAAACGTTCACTTCGAATAGGCCTCACCGATCAATGTTTTGGTGATGCAATAGAAATTTCCGTGACGATCGGGCATTCAAACGGACTCCGATCGGCAAGAAATTTGGAAGTCTTTTTCATCCCTCCTTATTCTTCAATGATCCGAATCCATGGAATTTTGTTTTCAATGGTTCAATTTCTGTGAATAGGCCACCGAACCGATCGCTACGCTTCTTCGCCATTAGTGTGATCATTTAAAAACATCGACCAATTACCGATAAAGCCTCCTTCTAGCTTCATTTGACGAAACAAAATTTGTTGGGTATAAAATCAAATGCTTTAATCTAGTGGGCAATTGTATCAAGGAGGATAAAACAAGAACAATATAAACGAGGGATGGTTTTTTCGGGAAAGTTTAGACCGAGCCTGGATTTTCTCAGTGGTGCCCACATCCAATCCAATGCGATGTTGGAATCAAGTCCGCCATAGTTCTTTGGAAACGCTTATATAGGGGCGATTGTGCCTTCTAGGCCTCGCATGGGCCGTGGTCCGATGTGACTCTATTTTCGTGTTATTCTGCGTAGATAATCCGTGGATTATCCCGGTGATTTTGTGGGATAATTAAGATATACGGATATTCGTATTAAATGATAAAGATCGGAGCCTCGATGGCTTAGATTCTTTCCATAATTATCTTTATGAACGCAATAATCCTTATACACTCTAGCGCACTGCATATGCAGCAACCTAGGTCAATATGACGTAACTACGCAGTCGACCTTTTACTTTCGCCCTCACCGGCACGCAGTGGACTAAGGAATGACATGGTCACTTTCTCTTGGGGCGGATATCGCCTTTAGGCCTATATCGCTCTCTGCCCTTAAGGTTAGAATCTTGGGTCCGCTTATATTATCACTGTTGGGTGTTGTGCGTGACACCTGAGTGGTGAAATCGTATCGCCGGTGCACAACACCTAATGCCTACGTGATAGTGTGTTTGTGTGTGGATGACATGTTTATCATGGGTAAAGTGATCATGATATAATCATGAGCACTAAGATAATGTTGACTAAAAGCTTCTAGATGAAGGATATGGGAGTTGCTTATGTTATACTTGAGATTAAAAATCTCAAAATAATTGATGGACTAATGTTGTCACAGATCACTATGTATAGTCTGTTCTTAAAATGTTTAATTCTTTTGATGAAGAGTCTTGTAAGTCCGATGTACATTATGTATTGTATTAGACCGCATTTCGCTGCAAGCAAAGGAATAAATTAAGTAAGTTCTCTTGTAATCCAAGTGAGGATCATTGATAGCCCTTGATAGACGTTAAGGTATTTGAAGTTTACAATGAACCTCGAATATATCAGTAAGATATCCAAAGCAAGATTGAAAAGATACTCGTGAAGAAAACTGATATCCGTCAGAAGGATTCTAAATCACCAAAGGATATGTGTTCACTATTGGTGGTGGTGTAAAGGTCTTGGAAATCCTTCTAAGAAAAATGCATAACTCATTCCACGGTGAACTGAGTTTATAGCATTGATTAGCCTGTAGAAAAGCTGAATGGCTTAGTGAATATCCTTGAAGATATTCCATGTTGTTATTAGCATACACCGTGACAATACAATGGCTATAGAATGACACATAACAATATGTATAATGGTAAGTCTCACACATACATCGAGACACAATACCATTGAACAATTGATCTCTAATGGTGTGATTTCCATCGATTATGTAAGATCGAATGATAATCTCATGGATCCGCTTTTTTACAAAGGGTTTAGTTAGAGATCAAGCGCCAATTTTTTGACAAACGGAGTGGGAATGGCAACTCAACCATAGTGGGATCAAGATCCCAAGATCATGGTTCAAAAGGAAAATCGAGTTATATGAGACAAAGCTTAGCACTTACCCATTCTCATTAGAACAAAAGTGATGTCTACAAGAGTTCAGGTTAAGCATAAAGCTTTTAGTGATTCCTAAATCTTGGTTAATCCAAGTGGGGTATTGCAGAGAGTACTTTATAGAGGTCACCGACGTCACCAAAACCAAGCCTTAAACGGGCGCCAAGAAAGTGACAGACCTTTTCTAGGTTAGACGGATCCTAACCGCAAAGCAGTACCGGTCAAATTGTAGTGATAAAGTGGGTGAGTCAGTGTCTAATCCTCAGGAAAAAGTGGTAATTCTTTTAAGTGTGGTTAAACACCAAAGAGCCGCTATTAACTCGATCTAAACCGCAATTTTATAACACGATTACTACTACTCTAACCAACATAAAATAAATGCTGTAATTTAAAAGTTATTCTAATATAATATATATAGATATATAAATATATATAGATGTACATAAATAGTAAAATATATATATATATATATATATATATATATATATATATATATATATATATATATATATATATATATATGTATACCAATATATAGTTTATAGACTAGACTAGCCAAAGTATATGTAATCAATTTATTCGATCTTTTCAATTAATGTAATGTGTTCGATCTTCCTTTTTATTAGGTCCAATTGAGTAAATGAAACGGTGTACTTTTAAATGTCAACAATTCCTCCTCACACGAAATGCATGAAATTGTCATATGTCAAATTGTCATCACCCAATGTCCACAACCGCCTATGCTAAACTTAGTTAGTCAAAATAGGTGATCGAGTACAAATCTACCCCCGATAAAAGAGGTGATTCCATTTGTCGATGGCCGATGTTATTCAAGAGGCTCCGGTTGTCGTCGGATCGATTTAATACAAACGGTGTAGTTTCAATTAAACTCGTGATTTTAACATTATTAAGATCTCGAGTACAAAGTTAATAAGATTTGTTTTACTAGACAAATCTCTTCCTGGTAGAAATAGGATTCCGTTAATCGACGCCCATTTTTACCTCCGGTTTTTCTATTTACTTCATATCCTCGACTTCTCCGGGCCGGGCTTCATCGCCAGTTATATGTGGTATTCATCATGATTGATTACGCCATTCGAATATGTTATCATTTACGAAATAAATAGAAAAGATTCATTTTAACTCAATTTTAATCATTTTTATTTTAACATCATTCTTTTAACTAAAAGATCGTAAATAATACGATTACATAACTTTGGCTAGTTATTAGATTTAGCCTAATAACATTATAAAACTAAAAGAAGAAAATAACAAACATAAACATAATTATTATGTAAATTACCCGATTATAACCATTGACTTAGAAATCGCTTTTTCCGACATTACAACGACTTCAAAGAACATCGAACTTCCGATAATTTCCCGAAAGATTACTACGATACTACTACTACTTTATTTATTTTGGCATAAGCCTATTTACAAACTAAAGAAAGAGAGGGGATAGAGAATATATATGTATATTGTATATATATATATTGGTACCTCTCAAAGTCGAGTCTCTCGATCCCTATTTATAGAAAACTCCCTTCCGGACCGGTCCTCAATTTTTGCCGGATCGGTCCGTGTAATGATTGCCCCATGTTACTAATGATGATTCCCATGTGAGCGGTTGTCAGAGAAGGTAATGATTACCTATAATTATATAATTATATCATTATCTTGTAAAATTCATAACTTGCATTCCCGAACTCCAAATGACATGATTCAAGATTCATTGGAAATCTCGCTGAATTCTCTACAACTTTCATCAAGACCACTTCTTCAGAAAATACATTCTCGATGAGCCATTTGTATTACGTGTCCTTTCTTGAGATTTTTCAATAAGATTTAATCAATTAGCCACTTGACCATCATTTAAGTTGTAGACTTCTAATCTTCATGATTTAAAGTGCTTTAGAAATCTTCTATGAAGATCTTCAACTTTCGTGGAAGAACATTTTCCTAAAATGTCTTTTTTAACGAGCCATTCCCAATACATGTCATTCTAAGATTAAGAAACAATTATCCCTTGACCATTTACATCAGCCGACGCTTTATAACTTCCTTCCAACAACTTGAATTTGACTTCAAAATGTCGATACTGGATTTCACTTATCTTAAGATTCTCGTGAATGAAATAAACACAAAATACCCAGCAAAATATGATACAATACTCCGGTCACTAAAACCGTAAAAACTACAACTTTACTATAAATACTAACTTTTACTACTAACTATACTAAACTATAAAGATTAATATTTTATACTAATTATATCATAATTTCACATATTTTACATAGAATTCGCTCATAAAACATAATAATATTACGTATATTTAATCATATAAAATAATACATCAATTACTTCCCACTTAGCTTTTGATCGTCCCTCGAGCAAAAATAAGCTTTAATATATAAATAAATACTATAATTGATCAAATTAAAATTTCAAAAGTAATATATATCGTCAATATTACAAACATATAAGTTATAACTTTTATAGAAATTTAATAAGAGAGAAAGTTTATATAACTTAAATAAATTAAATATCAAATGTTAATCGATGGAAACATGCACGCAATAATTCATAAATATAAATAAAATATTAGAATTACTTTCTATCTTGATTATTACGAATTTCCTAATCATTAACTGTCGATAAGACACAATGGCTTATAATATATTAGAATGACATCGGTTAATCGAAAGATAAAAGAAATCAAAAGAGAAGAGATGCAGTCAGACGTACTCTACGCCTTCACATTTTTTATCAAAACAATTCCGATTAGTAATATCCTTTATTCCAACTATTTTTTAGATTTTCTCTTTTTTTTTTTTTTTTTAATATTAAGAACTAAAGCGTGAGTGTGTGTAGAAAAAATCAAATTATACAAGCATTGCTTCATCAAGATTGATCGAGTATTACTTCTTTCGATCTAAAATTACGAGTCCGGTTTCTTAAACCCGTAATCATTCTTGAGATCTAATGATTCGACTTATGCCTTCATTCCCAAAGAATAGACATTTCGAGATAATACCCTAAACTTTGACTACTATCATCAGGCATTATTATTATTTTTATATTGTCGATCAAAGATAAGAAGATAATTATATTTGACTAATTCTGTAAAAATGGTGCTTTTAATTTTAATATAATTTTTTCATAGACACTCAACATATTTGAACTCATCACAAAATCACCATCTTGCAAGCTGGCCACGGCGGTAAAAGTTAACATCTATATTAGAATTTATCTACCTATTCCAATCTCAAAGATAACCATTTTTTCTCAACTCTTAACTCTTTTGTCATCATCTCCTCTCATAAGACGCATAAACTCGAAGGATTTCAAAGAAATGTGTGACCAAAACAAGCTTAAGCGGTCGGAAATTTCTAGTTAATCAAAATTACTAAATTCGAAATAGTCTTGATCACTTTTTAAAAGTTCGAGGTAGGTCAAAATTGGAATTTTTATTTATAGAGCTTATTTTATTATAGCTATATATTTTGTTGTGTCCAAAAAATATCATCATTCCTAATTTTGATTCCAAATTCATAATTTCTCTTAAAAAGAAAATTATCTAAAATTTATTTATAAATATAAAATTACTTGAATAATTCCATAAAAGAAATATTTGACAAAAATTATTTAGTTATACATACTCAAAATCTTAAAATCTTATAAAAGATATAAAACATATTCATAATATATCTAATATATTTTACTAAATCAAAATTAATCTTCTCAAATTATATCATTTTTATTCATATATTAACTAACTTAAATCATTCAAGAAAAATTAAAACTAAGAAATAAGTAATTAAAGTACTAATTTATATGAAAAAGGTTATATTTTATAATTTTTTTAATTTTTTTCTAAAATTTTAATGAAATTTTCAAACCTAACTTACTCCCCACTTACGGCTTCAAGATCGTCCCGATGTTCAAATGAGTATGAAAAAGTAGGTTCGAAAATTAAATTAAAATTATAGATGATCGCTTTAAATATCGATAACACGCGTATATTAAAACAAACAAACATATATATTAAACAAAAAGAAACTATTACAACTAAAAGATTCAAAATAAAACAACTTACTAACTAACTTACTAACCTTAACCAACTTACTAACTTATTAAAGCAAACCAACCTTAAATGACTTAAATAAAACCACTAACAACTATCTCAAATAGTTGATGAACAACCCGGATTTTCCACCGGTAGCAATCTTTCACGATAATCACGAGACGGATATATCTCGCCGTAGGCAATTTCGGACTTCATTCAAATGAATACATAACCTTGAAATTAACCAAGCAAAAGGCATCGGCCTTCCATTATTATACCGCTCCACCGCAAAGTTATATCGCCTTAAAAATCAAAATCCCCACCCACATGAGCCCGCTATCAACGCAAACAACAAAAGTATCCTACTATCACTAACTCACGCGCAGTCACTAGTCGGATAGACTCGTGAGTTAATGAAGTGTTTCCATGCTCTCGAATGAGCAGAGTAGCTGAAGTGGTAGAGTCGTAATTTTGATCGAACTCGAAACAAATACGGAAAAGCTTCCGTGACATAGTTGACAACGTTAAAGCGAGTTCCTAACGCCCATTGATATTCAAAATGAAGATTATGGATTTGATTGAAAATCGGTATTTCATAAATATGATTGATAATATGAGGTGACAAGTGAATAAGTGTACCACTTAACGGATACAAGTTGTGACGGATCATCAAGATCGATAAGTAGAGAGAGCGGAATAAAATTCCTAACGATAAAACATTAATCCTACCTCTTGATTCCTTACAAACTTTCTCCAACCTCTATTCTAAATTAAATCCTTCCTCTGATCGATCAATTTTTCATAGTTGATACCCTTTTCAACCAAAATTGAGAATTTGCAAACCTCGCATTCACCAAAGAAATTAACGCTTGAAGCGCTAGACTCCGGGACAAAACATCTAATGCCTCCGGATCGTATGAATTGACTGACGGTGATGACCGGTTTGACATTTTAAACTGATTTAAAAAAACAGAGAGTGAAAGATGAAAGTAATAAGTGAATTTGCAATTTATTTACTTTCACTCTCTTCCCTTAAATGGTCAAAAAATTAGAGTACACGTGCATGCATACCAACACTTTCAGCGCATGACTAAGCAAAGTTAACTCCCGGATCGGTCCTGAAAACTGGCCGACCGGTCCGGTTTTAAAATGTTTTCACCGTGTACAGGTTGTAAAATTCAAGTTTGCTTGTTTATCTTTAATAGGCTCATGGCTATTAGAATTTATATAAGTTAATAAAGTTTATCTAAATGATACGGATAACCGATACACGAATTATATTTTAAAAACGACATACTTAAAATATTTTTTTCTTAGATTTTTATGAAATATTTAAATACTATTAAAAATGATTAAATTTACTACTACGATATAAAACGATTATGAAAACGAAAAACTATTAAATTAGCAAACTTAGTATCTAATAAAGTTAAAATGCGGAAAATAAAATAAATGCATTTAAAATGTTTAAAACTAACAAAGTTGTATGAAATCAAACAATGTCAACATCATCATCCTCACCGATAAATGGATCATTCAAACTTGGAACCGATGACGAATCGGTCCGTGGAAACGTAGTCGTGGTCCGAATCGAATCAAGCCGAGACCCATCGAACTCATACTTGACGTCATCCTTGCAAAATCCGAAAATCCTCCCAGCTGGGATGTAATAAAGACTCGAGAACTCAGTATAAAAGACACCCGACCACTAGGTCGGCTTCCAAAAGGATTTGGCATATGATGAAAGCTCGAGATGGTGGGATAGGTGCTATCCAATCTGGTAAAGTATATGGGTCGATTGACGGGCGGATAGGCGCTTTTATCGAAAGAAGGATCAAGATGCATCCGCTCATGTCTCAACATCCTCTACGTAAATCATCACTCCACCGCTACTCGCCAAAAGAAACAAAGCCATATTAGCTTCGCCCTCGGCTACATCTCGACACTAAAGATTGAAACATATCGTATGTAATGGTGTTTGGGAGAGAAGTCTGCCAACGATCGTAAAAGATGAAAATGTCAAAATGGTGGAATCAGGTGAGGTGCACTACGCCTAACTATCGAGTCTATCGAACCCTCCTGAGACCTCCTCGCACTAGGGCCTATCAGTGACTCATCCGCCATAGTTAATTTGTCGTTAGATAGGAAAGGAACTCCGATCTACGACATAAATCAAATAAAGCCGTGAAAGTACATGTGACTTCGCCTTGGCAATAACAATAAACTCGAAAACCCTTCTATACATAATTTTCCCCACATCCACCTTAATATCATGAATCATCGCCCAAGTAATGCATAAATCTTCTTTACCAAAGGCGGTGTGTTTGGTAATGGGATAGAGAGTATGGCTCAAAATCTTTTGATTGCCCTCGGATCTCTAAAACACTTCCCATAATTAAATCATTGTCCACCCACTCTGGCAGTAGCATCAAACTCCTCTCGAGCTCTGAGGCAATCTGCTTCATACATAGCATGATTATCTAATCTATAAACAGCCTGTAATCCTCCTCATCTGGAAAAACTTCTACCCTAAAACAAAGATTGATAAGTTCAGACTAAAAGAAACATGTCTAGACTCTGGGGGATAGACTTCATCATACTACCTCGGTGGGTGTCAAAGTAGATGAATCGCATAAAACTCGCCACTAAGGTAGTATTGATCTCTCCTCGTCCTCCCGAGCCGCAAAATCCAACCATTGGCGCCTTGCAAAATACGCCTAACTTCCTCTCCTAAGTCATCAAAATCTAAGCCTCTTTCCCTAACTTCCTCTCCTAAGTCATCAAAATCTAAGCCTCTTTCCAACACAACTCCACATTTACTATAGATATTCTTATAAGCATTCTTAGCTTGAGGTGGAAGTCAGAAGAAGAAAACTAATGACTCTTCTTCTGGTGTTAAATCTTTAAGACCTCACGATTGGTACTTCTATTGGAATATTAGGCTTTCGTTTCTTAGAGATTTTGCGATTAGATGAGGCCATTCTACTAATTTTGAAAAAAAAAAAAAAAAAACACAAACAAAAACAACACAAATAAAATGTCACAACACACTTAAAAATCAAAACAATTGAAAATAAATCTAAAGATTACAAAAATCATGAAATTAATAACTAGAGTAAACAAATTATACCTTATAATGAACAAAACGTGAAAAGTGACCGGAAAAGTCGTAGGCTTACCGGGATGAAATGGAGCTTGTGTTAGATCTTTTCGAATTTTTCACTTGTGTTGAAGAGAGAGAGTAAAAGAGGAAGAATATATGTAATGGTATAGTGTAATTTGTATTTTTGAAGAGAAAAGAAAATTTTTGGGATGGAGGTGGTGGTGCAAGCTCAAAGAAAAAAAAGAGAGAGAAATGAAGAAGAAGAAAAGATCCGTCCCTTTTAGTTAACTCTAACCCTGATCGGTCCGTGTGAAATTTTTATGATTTTTTCAAATTTTTTATTTTTTGGATTTTTGATATAAAACTTATAAAACTCAATAAAACTTAATAAAATAGAAAATAAAATTTATAAATTTTATAACAATTTCTTAAAATTTATAAAATCTTTATAAAACTTATTTAAAAGTTTATAAAAATTCAATAAATTTCTATTAATTTTATAAAATATCTAAAACTTAAAAACTTTTTATAAAACTTTTATAAAACTCCTTAATTTTATAAAGATCCAATTTTATAAAATTTTCAAAGTTATGCAAAAATTTATAAAACTAAAAACAATAAAAGACTTGAACTTACGAGGCTTTCTAATTCTTCAATTTCTACAAACTCCAGATTTCTAACATACCGTTCAAGCAAATTAAATCCTAGAAACGTAGCGTTTGAATTAAGTCTTGAAGTCCATCGATTTTCGGTTAACCACCTAATCGCTCCTCTTCTTAATTACATTCAAACACTCATTCGAGATTGAGTTATATTTTTCCCACATTGCCCAATGTGTTCAATCTTTCCACAGATTCGCACTTCCTTAAAAACTTAGCCCTTCTCTTTTATCGAGCTTCTCGACGTACCATTACAAACTTCTTTCAATTTTTTCTCTCTCAACAATTGCTTGTTCTTTCCAAAACTAAAGATTCTATAGTAAAGGCAATAACTTTATCAAAACCTAAATTTAAAAGTAAAACAAAAATTCCTAATCTATCTAAAAGACATCCAGTTCTTCTTTACGCCTATCCGGTAAAAGACTAAACTAGTTTAGACATATAAAAGTAAAGATAAAACCTCAGTAATGTGATACTTTCAAATTTTTTTCGAGTTTCGCTTTTTTAGTCTTTTGGAGGTCGATCAAAGAACATCACTTCATTTATGAGAGAGACTTCTTCACCTTCCGTAAATAGTTTCACCCTGTGACCATTGGCTATAAAAGTTGTATTCCCATCAGTTAGTTCAACAGCTCCAGATTTATAAACTCGTGTTACTTTAAATGGTCCTGCCCATCTTGATTTAAGCTTTCCTGGAAACAACTTTAAACGTGAATTGTACAATAACACTCGATCACCTACATGGAACTCACGACTATAGATTCTCTTATCATGGAAGGATTTCGTGCGTTCTTTGTAGATTCGAGCATTTTCATATGAATCAAGGCGAAATTCTTCTAATTTCATTATCAAGTAATCTATGATCACCGATGTACCTTAGGATCGAAATTAAATCTAATAGCCTGTAAGGCTCGGTGTTCTAATTCTACCTGAGATGACAAGATTTACCAAAGACTAATTTGTAGGAGAACACGCCATCGGAGTTTTAAAAGTCGCTCAGACGCCCATAATGCATCATCTAGTCTAACCGCCGCTTTTTACGGTTTGAGTCCACTGCTTTTTCTATGATTCTTTTAATCTCTATTCGACACATCTACATCGACCACCGGTTTGCGGATGATAAGGTGTTCCTAACTTATCGTTACACCATATTTTTCAATTAACTTAGTAAATGGTCGATTGCAAAAGTGTGAACCTCATCACTAATGATCGCCTCTTGAATGCCATATCTAGTGAATATGTTCTTTTAAGGAATCGTATGACAACCTTGGTATCATTAGTGGGAAGAGCTTCACTTTTCTACCCATTTCGAGACATAATCTACCATTACAAGAATAAATCTTTTTCCAAACGATATAGTGAAAGGTCCTATGAAATCCATACCCCAAACATCAAATAACTCACATTCTAAAATAGGTTGCATAGGCATTTCATGTTTTTCTAAATATTTCCCATTTTTGACATGATTCACAAGATTTAACATATATATATACGCATCTCTATAAAGTGTAGGCCAATAAAAACCACATTGCAAGACTTTAAAAGCGGTTTTCCAACCTCCATGATGACCTCCGCCTCACGATCATGACAAAACGATAAAACACTTAAAATTTCATTATCAGGCACACATTTTCTCGATTATCCCATCCAAACATTTACGGAAAAGGTCCGGTTCCTCCCAAGAATAAAATTTTAAGTCATAAAGAACTTCTTTTCTTGCCAAGTCCAATGAGACGGAATGTAATCACAAAGTTAAGTAGTTAATGATATCTCCAAACCAAGGTGAATTTTCCTTAGAAGGAATTCTTTTCTTTAATAACCGCATGGTTGAAGGCATATCGATTCTAAATAGTTGTTCATCGTGAAATGAATCTTTAATTTCATTTCTATCTCTTCATCGCTTTCCATTCTACTTAGATGATCCTGCTACTACATTCTCACTTCCTTTTTATCTTTAATCTCAATATCAAATTCTTGAAGTAGGAGAATCCATCTAAGAAGACGTGGTTTTGCATCTTTCTTACTCAAGAAATATTTCAATGCCGAATGGTCTCAGTATAAACTATTACCTTAGAGCCAACAATATACGATCTAAACTTATCTAAGGCAAAAATCACAAACAACGAGCTTCTTTTTTCAGTAGTTGCATAGTTCAGGCTTGAGTCACATTTAACGTATGTGATGCATAGTAAATAGCTTTGAGAATTCTATTATATCTTTGACCTAAAATGACTCCTACAATTAAATCGCTTGCATTACACATAATCTCAAAAGGTAAATCCCAATCTGGTGCTACCAATGCGGTGCGAAGAATCAACTTCGCTTTGTGTCTTAAATGCTTCCATACATTTACTATCAAAATTAAAAGGTACTTTTTTTCAAGCAAATGACTTAGAGGTTTTGCTATCTTTGAAAAATCTGCAATAAATCTCCTATAAAATCCTGCATGTCCAAGAAATCCTCTTAACGTTCTTAGATTAACTGGTGGAGGCAATTTCTCGATTACCTCGACTTTAGCTTTATCAACTTCGATTCCTACTTGAGATTCTATGACCTAGTACAATTCCTTCTCGATACCATCAAATGACATTTTTCCCGGTTAAGCACTAAATTGGTATCCTCACAGCGTTGTAACACTCGCTCTAAGTGTAACAAACAGACCATTAAAAGAGTCTCCGTAAACACTAAAGTCGTCCATAAAAATTTCTAAGAATTTCTCAACCATATCGTAAAATATAGACATCATACATCTTTGAAACGTGGCAGGGAGCATTACATAAACCAAACGGCATTCTTTTATACGAAAGTTCCATAAGGACAAGTGAAAGTAGTCTTTTCCTATCTCCTGCACGCAATGAAAATCAGAAATATCACGAATAACCATCTAAGAAACAGTAATACTTATGTCCACTTAAACGTTCCAACATTTGTACTATGAATGGAAGTGGATGATGATCTTTCTTAGTATGATCATTTAGTTTTCTAAAATCAATGCACATTCGATATCCTGTAATTTCCACTTGTTGGAATCCATTCATTCTTATCATTCTCTTTCACTGTGAAACCTCCTTTCTTTGGTACAACTTGAGTTGGACT
The DNA here is from genome assembly GCA_026214975.1 of Gentiana macrophylla. Taxonomy (NCBI): domain Eukaryota; kingdom Viridiplantae; phylum Streptophyta; class Magnoliopsida; order Gentianales; family Gentianaceae; genus Gentiana; species Gentiana macrophylla. Next base: position 67,228 of record JAOBSW010000905.1, on the reverse strand, counting down.
TATCCATTCACTATCCGATATAGGAAAGATTATTCCCATTTCTAATAGCTTAATAACCTCTTTCTTAACGATTAACTCGCAAATTTGGGTTGAGGCGGCGCTATGGTTGAATACAAGGTTTAGCATCTTCTTTCGTAATTATCTTATGAACACATATCTCGGGGCTAATACCTCGAATATCGGCAATCATCCATCCAAAACTTTCTTATGCTTTTTCAACATTCCTAATAATTGATCTTTTGTTGCTCCGTTAAAGTTGATGAAATAATAACTGTAATAGATTATCAATTTCAAGAAAAGCATACTTGATTTAAAGGTAACGGTTTCAATTCCATTCTTAGGCGGATCTTCTATTGATGATTTAAGAACTGGTCCTTCTAGTTCTAATTCCAAATACTTATGCCATGGTGGTTTAAAAGTAAAACTTTCTTCGTTTAGAGAAAGGATTATCTCTTTCATTTCAATGTCTTCCTCATCTTCTTTATAGATAGATAGAGTTAAGCATTCTTCTAATCTGCCTTCAAAAGTTGGTAATCGATTATCATAGATGTAATGAATATCTTCTATAAAAGAACATGATTCTGGTGATGTATATTGATGGTTCATAGCTTTGAAAATATTGAAAGCAACTTCATCTTCATTGACTCTCAAAATTAATTCTCCTTTCTGAACATCGATTAAAGTTCTCCCTGTAGCTAGAAATGGACGTCCTAAGATAAGTGGCGCTGAAAATCCTTCTTCCATTTCCATAACTACAAAGTCTACTGGAAAATAGAATTTGTCTACCTTAACCAATATGTCCTCAATTATTCCTTTAGGGTACTTAATCGATCTATCTGCCATTTGCAGAGTCATTTCAGTCTTAGTAAGCTTTCCTATGCCTAGCTTTCTATAATCCTCATAAGACATGAGATTTATACTAGCTCCAAGATCACATAAGACCTTTTTAAACAGAAATCCTCCAATTTCACATGGAATGGTAAAACTTCCAGGATCTTTCAGTTTAGGTGGTAACTTATGCTGCAAAATTGCAGAACATTCTTCATTTAGGCATATATTCTCATATTCCTCTAATTTTTTCTTATTTGATAGTATATCCTTCAAAAACTTTCCATAGGCAGGCATATTTATCAGAGCTTCGATAACAGGGATATTAACATGAATATGACGAAAAGTATCAAGGAAACGAGCATACTTCTGATCAGTCTTAATCTTTTTAATTTGATCTTTAGGTGGAAAAGGTAAAGACTCTAAATCTATAACCTTTGGTTCCGAAGTCATTCTCTCTTTTCCTTTATCCTTAAACTTTTGAGTATTACTTGATCGCCATGTTTCAGGTTCTTGAATTTTTTTCTTTTAAATTGTTCCCTGAATCAATCTCTACTTCAGACTCCTTCAGTTCTTCCTGTTTCTCATCCTTGTTCTCTTTATCTTCTATTCTAACATGTTCCTTAAATAGATTCCTTAAATCTTTATCCATGGGATCTTTCAAAATCCTAGGGATTTTTACCCATTTCTCACCTTCATTCTCAGGTTCCAAACTTCTATTCCTTTTCAAGAAATTCTCTATGATTTCTTCTTCCTCATCAGTAAAGTCAAGTTCATCTTTAGTCTCTTCATTTTTATCTAAATCATTTTCTACTTCATTATTCCCGAAGTTTTCTACTCCATTACTACCGTAGAGTTTCCTACTTCTCGTAACTACAACATTTACCTCTCTTGGGTTTCTTTCAGTATTACTTGGTAATCCTCCGTGAGGTCTACTCGTTGTTACGCTCACCTTCCTACTCAAATGATCTTCCATATTTCTTAATGAAGCTTCTATCGCTCTCATTCCGTATCATGTCCATTCATAGATGTTTTCATTGAACTCATATCCTTACTTATGAACCTATAGAAGTCATCATTGTTTCCATATTCTTAGCTTGAGTAGATACTACACCCATCATATTTTCCATCGCTTTTTCCCTTTTCAACCCCTCTCGCAGATTGAGTTGAACTCGAGTTCTTGGTATACTTTGAGTGGTATGTTGAGGATAGGATCTTGGTAATGATTGTAAATTCGATTAGATGTATTTCCTTGATAAACTTGATTATTATTCATATTCTTATACTCGAATCGCATACACGGCGGTTGTCCCGGCTTACTAGGGTTTTCGCACCATCTAAAAGTTGGGTGGTCTCTTCTAATAGCATTAAACGAGTTTGAATATGCATTGTTCAAATTCTATGTTCTGTGAAGAAAACTCACCTCTCTCTTGAATATCCTGTTGGTTCTTCTATCCCTAATGACACATTATCATGATTTGAGTATTCAGTTGGCAAACTATTTTCTGAATTTTTATTCTTACCTTGTTGTAATCCATCAAACTTTCTACTCAAATTCTCCAAGTGTGCTAGAACTTCCGTGTTTGACGTACATTCTCCTGCAAAAGCTACTTTTCTGTGCTAGAACCGGTTTCCCACATTCTCGTTATTTTTGGAATTCTTTTACATAGCATCGTAAACTGCTTGAGCTTCACTCATCATTAACGAACCACCACAGGCATGATCTACATCCGCACGTGAATCCTTTCTTAGTTTACTTACGAAAAAGTTGAATTTGCATATCTAAAGAATAACCATGATCGGGACAAGCTCTTAACAATTTTTTAAACCTTTCCCAGGCATTCCCAAGTGTTTCTTCAGATCCTTGTCTAAAGTTAGCAACCTCGACCTTTAATTCCAAATTCCGTCCTGGAGTGAAATATTGTTTCAGAAATTCAGTTTGAATATCCTCCCAACTAGTTAACGAGTGGTGTGGAAGAGACATAAACCAATCTCGGGCTCGTCCTTTTAGAGAAAAAGGAAACATAGTCATCCTCGTTAATTCCTTATGAGCACCTTGACTTTTGGCTGTATTGCATAGTTCTTCAAACAGATAGAGATGATGATGTGGATCTTCATCATCTTCTCCTAGAAATTGGGCTCTTGCGTCAATTAAACCAAAAAGATGAGATTTAATTTCGAAATTATTCGCTCCTTCATTAGGTAAAAGTATGGGATTATTAGTCTGGTTTCTCCTAACAGTTTGATCACAGATAGGTCTTGGGTTTGGCGGATTGTTACGATTATTCTGGTTCCGATCTTGATTGTTCCTATTATTATTATTCTGATTATTATTAGGGTTAACAGGGTTTTGGCCATGCCCTAAAGCATGATCTAGCCTCTGCTCGCTTGTTTCATCACTAGTTTCACCATTTCTTTATTTTTATTAGAAGATGATTCCGTTGGAGATTTTCCAAGGAGTCCTAAGTCGGGTTTGACCACGCTTACTCTCTATCCGCAACTGCGCTTTCTTCGTAGCGCTTTATATCAGGCTTATAAGGAGTAAGTGAGGCTTTACCGCTTCGGTCATCAACTAACGAAAATAAAAATTGCTCGAGTTTTAAAGAAGAAGAAAATTGGTACTAAAAGAAAGTAGATACCAACGAAAAATAAAAAAGAAATGTGATAAGAAGAGTGTTGGTTTATCCTCGAATTTTTAAGCTAATACAAGTAGTAACCATAGACACAAAAAAAAAATAGCGACTTTGTTCCCGGCAACGGCGCCGAAAAGTCGACGTCACCAAAACCAAGCCTTAAAACGGGCGCCAAGAAAGGGACAGACCTTTTCTAGGTTAGACGGATCCTAACCGGCAAAGTGCCGGGTCAAATTGTAGTGATAAAGTGGTGAGTCGTGTCGAATCCTCGTGGAAAAAGTGGTAATTCTTTTAAGTGTGGTTAAACACCAAAGAGCCGCTATTAACTCGATCTAAACCGCAATTTTATAACACAGATTACTACTACTCTAACCAACATAAAATAAATGCGTAATTTAAAAGTTATTCTAATATAATATATATAGATATATAAATATATATAGATGTACATAAATAGTAAAATATATATATATATATATATATATATATATATACCAATATATAGTTTATAGACTAGACTAGCCAAAGTATATGTAATCAATTTATTCGATCTTTTCAATTAATAGAATGTGTTCGATCTTCCTTTTTATTAGGTCCAATTGAGTAAATGAAACGGTGTACTCTAATGTCAACAATTCCTCCTCACACGAAATGTATGAAATTGTCATATGTCAAATTGTCATCATCCAATGTCCACAACTCGCCCCATGCTAAACTTAGTTAGTCAAAACAGTGCAGTACAAATCTACCCCGGATAAAAGAGGTGATTCCATTTGTCAGATGGCCGATGTTATTCAAGAGGCTCCGGTTGTCAAGCGGATCGATTTAATACAAACGGTGTAGTTTCAATTAAACTGTGATTTTAACATTATTAAGATCTCGAGTACAAAGTTAATAAGATTTGTTTTACTAGGACAAATCGCTTCGGTAGAAAATAGGATTCCGTTAATCGACGACCATTTTTACCCTCCGGTTTTTCTATTTTTACTCATATCCTCGACTTCTCCGGTCGGGTTCATCGTCAAAGTTATATGTGGTATTCATCATGATTGATTACGTCATTCCGAATATGTTATCATTTACGTGGCGAAATAGAAAAAGATTCATTTTAACTCAATTTTAATCATTTTTATTTTAACATCATTCTTTTAACGAAAAGATCGAAATAATACGATTACATAACTTTGGCTAGTTATTAGATTTAGCCTAATAACATTATAAAAACTAAAAAGAAGAAAATAACAAACATAAACATAATTATTATAAAATTACCCGATTACAATCAATGACTTAGAAATCGTCTTTTTCCTGGACATTACAACGACTTCAAAGAACACTGAACTTCCGATAATTTCCGAGCATTACTACGATACTACTACTACTTTATTTATTTTGGCATAAGGCCTATTTACAAACTAAAGAAAAGAGGGATAGAGAATATATATAGAATATTGTATATATATATATTGGCACTCTCCGAAAGTGAGTCTCTGATCCCTATTTATAGAAAAACTCCCTTCCCGGACCGGTCCTGAATTTTTGCGGATCGGTCCGGGTGTAATGATTGCCCCATGTTACTAATGATGATTCCCATGTGAGCGGTTAGAGAAGGTAATGATTACCTATAATTATATAATTATATCATTATCTTGTAAAATTCATAACTTGCATTCCCGAACTCCAAATGACATGATTCAAGATTCATTGGAAATCTCGTTGAATTCTCTACAACTTTCATCAAGACCACTTCTTCAGAAAATACATTCTCGATGAGCCATTTGTATTACGTGTCCTTTTCGAGATTTTTCAATAAGATGAATCAATTAGCCACTTGACCATCATTTAAGTTGTAGACCTCTAATCTTCATGATTTAAAGTGCTTTAGAAATCTTCTATGAAGATCTTCAACTTTCGTGAAGAACATTTTCCCGTAAAATGTCTTTTAACGAGCCATTCCCAATACATGTCATTCTCGAGATTAAGAAACAATTATCCCTCGACCATTTACATCAGTGACGCTTTATAACTTCCTTCCAACAACTTGAATTTGACTTCAAAAATGTCGATACTCGGATTTCAGTTTATCTTAAGATTCTCAAGAATGAAATAAACACAAAATACCCGTGTAAAATGTATACAATACTCCGTCACTAAAAACCGTAAAACTACAACTTTTTACTATAAATACTAACTTTTACTACTAACTATACTAAACTATAAAGATTAATATTTTATACTAATTATATCATAATTTCACATATTTTACATAGAATTCGCTCATAAAAACATAATAATATTACGTATATTTAATCATATAAAAATAATACATCAGTCACCTACGTAAGTGGAAGTGGGGCCGCTTCTGTGAGAATTTATGGGATAATTCTCTAAAACAGTTTTTGAAACCAAGGTTGTCTAGGGCCAAAATGGACACAACCATGAGAACCTCGAGAATGTTATGAGATCTGTGTGTAGGTATCATTGTTGCAGCATACGCCAAAGCTTTTGAGTAGTTCAAGACCTGGAGTTCAACGCTTAGCCGAGTATGTCCAATGGTATTATAGTAGGAAAGGTTCAAGGCAAAGAAACCACCCGCCCGATGCAACAAATTTCCGCATGTGATCTCTTCAGAGTTTGCATTGTATTTGCATTAAATTTTATTCATGTAGGGGATTTTTGGAGATATTTGAATTAAAAATTAATTCTAAAATATTGGAGGGTTTGATCGGTTCGATTGAAAGCTACAACCACGTAAGATGTTGTATCTTTCGGTGAAAGGTTGCAACCACATATGGGTTGCACTGCTCCATTGAATCGCTTTTGAAAGGACACAACCGGTAGTGAATAACCTTCATTCTCCTATAAAATCCTAAAGCACACAAATGAAAACGGGATACAATTTTCCCATAAGAAATTCATTCTCTTTCAAAGGAGGCTTCTTATGTTTATTCATAGCATCCGGAAATACACTTTGCATATTTTTCAAGTCAAGAAGAGATTTACGTAATATGATCGGTTTGCGCTTTCTTCTTCATCAAGTGCAAATAATCCGAAGAAGGTATGATCATGTATCTTGGGAGACGATTGTCATTTCAGTATGCACATAATCGGGCAATAACGTCTTAATAACAGAAATACAGACTCGCCGCCGATCGATAAGTTTTCTTGTCCCATTTTATTAATTGTTGGTTCATACATGTTCATGTGTTCATATTTCTTGTCAAAATTGTTAAACAACATGCTAGATTTATATTTTGCCAACGTTTTCTGTATTTATGCTGTAGAGTTTCCACTTTGATTCAATAAAATGGCTCAATAATTTCAAAAAAGAAAAAGAAAAGGAAACAAATGGATTATTTAAACACAACATATTATTTAAGTTTTCTAATCTGTGTGTAAAACAAAACAAAAAACCGACACTATTTTTAGGGACGGAAGAAATACGTCATTTAAGAATTGTCTTAATTAAATAAGGGATAATGTTATAAAGGACAGAAGTGGAGAATAAATTGTCAAAAAAGACAAGTGGATTGAAAAATTATTTTAAAAAAACAAAAGACACTTGAAAGTAGGAAATTATTATCTCGTCACATTTCCATTAAAAATAAGGATTTATTGTTAAAAATGATAATTTGAACATAGAAATATGTAAAGATTTACAAATAAATTTATTTTCGGGTAAAAGGATACGTCCAGTATTCCATCGTGATAGTGAAACATTGGATTTGAGCGAGGTTAAACTGCAGTAAAAGATGGATTTGGGGTTATTAATAATGATTTGTTTGTCTTTATCACCCAATTTATATTTTCAATGTCCCAATTCCTATTTTCCTCTTTTTGTCATTTTAAACCACTCCCTAAAAATAATCCACTGTTTTTTAATATCAAACAAATTCACTACCAAACAAATCCACTAAAACAAAAGCAAAAACAAAAACGTAAGCATGCATCATCGTCCAAATGAATGACAATTTGTCTTTTTTGCCATTATATTCAATCCACTGTACTAAATGTCAAATAATACATGAATTTTGTTCTTTTAACATTTGTTCAATTAAATAAAAATGTAGACCATTCAAATAAATATTCCTCCGTTGCTTTATTTTATTTTATGTGAGGTAGATCATTTCCAACTGAACATTTAATATTTATTTACTTGTTTTACCTTATTTATTGCGATAAGAGATATAAAAAGTAAGATCCATTAAAAAAGCTGGGACACATGTTGTTTGCCGAAGCACTTGGGAGGATTGGGTTTCTGGGATTCGGGGTGTTTTAACCTCGCACTGCTTGCTAAGCAGGCTTGGCGTCTTTTTACGCTGCCCCACTCTTTAGCTGCACAAGTCCTACGGGCTAAATATTATCGAGGTAGTACCTTCTGGGCGGCGGGGCACTCGGCTAGGCCTTCCTTTATGTGGCGGAGTATACTGGAGGGGCGAGATCTTCTTGTCAGTGGAATGAGGTGGAGGATTGGAGATGGCTCGGGTGTTTCTGTGTTCTTTGATGCTTGGACAACCCTCCAGCCTTCCTTTAGGATCCCTTTGCAGAGCCCACAATTGCCTTCCTGAGTGTAAAGTGAACAACTGATGTTGCCGGCACGCGCAGATGGAATATACCGCGCGTTCGAGTGGTTTCCACCCGTGGGAGTGTGATGCGATTTTAGGGACCCCGATAGCACAGGACACAACATGTTGACAAAGTGGTCCGCATTATGACAAGCGGGCATTTATACGGTCGATCGAGGATATTACTTGGCGGTTCGCTTCATAAGACGAGTCGAGTCGGGGACCTTCGCCCTCTCTGGGTGATGGACTTTGGCGGCATTGTTGGGGTTTGCAGATTCAACCTCGTATTGCACACTTCCTATGACGTTGTTTTCACGACCGCCTCCTATCGGGTGCAATCTGCGAAGAGATGTATGAGAAACAATAGGTGCTTAGCTTGTGGCCGGCCGGATGAGTCGGCTTGGAATGTGCTTTTCCAGTGAGAAATGGCGGCTAGGGTCTGGGAGCTGACGCCTTATCACAACTTTGTACAAGCGGTGGCGGCTACTGATTTTCAGGACATGTTCTCTTAGGTGTAGCAAGGTTGGGCTCAACAAGAGGTGGAGGAATTTATCTGGGTAACTTGGCAGATCTGGAAAGCGCGGTGTTTTGCGGTATTTGATGACCAGCCGGTTTACATCTCTAGAATTTGGGCTGCTGCACATACGGCATCTCAGGAGTACAGGATTGCATGGGGATCGCTTCACACAACCCCTCAAAGTCCACCACTCACGGCGACTTGGGCGGCTCCGCAGGAAGGAGTGGTGAAATGCAATGTCGATACATCCGCTGTGGACTCAGCATCGGGCGTTGGGTTGATTTTCAGGGACCACCAGGGGATAGTTCTGGAGGCATACCCCTTCCACTTGGACCCGGGCATTGAGGTGGTCCTCCTGGAGATGCGTGCGATACTCATGGCTTTGGTGGAAGGATTGAGAAGATGGGTGATGTGCTTGATCGTGGAGAGTGATAATCTAACCCGTGTGCGTAAGTTGCGAGATCCTAGGAGGACCTTTATCCCTTGGTGTTTGCGCCAAGATTGTCTCGGCTTTTTGCTCTGCTTTTGCTTATCTTCATTTTAGTTGTTCATCATCGTGAATGCTCCGCCATTTACTTTTTAGATTGAGTCTTTCTTCAATGGGTGTTGTCTCATGGAGATCACTTCCTCCGAACGATGTACTTCTTGCCTGTTTAGCAGACTTGAATCCTTAATATATTGCCCCTGGTTTTTCAAAAAAAAAAAAAAAAAAAAAAAAAAAAAAAAAACATGGTTACATTATTTTTTTAGGGGTGATTACATTATTATTAAAAAAATATAAAGACGTTTTAGCCATTTCATAATTAAAATCATTGAATTAACCTACGTCATTAATATTTTGACAGCTAATTGCAACGGGAAGAAGTAAAATAAATAAATAAAAAATTAGGTAAAAGAACACATTTTGAATATTTTTAAGTAACAATACAGCCGAATAATTTTACAGAAAGAACGACAACTCTTATAATTTTTATAGTCTAAATTACAAAAAAATAATAATTTAAAAATAATAATAATACGTGCTGAATGCAGCATTGATGCCTACTCCTTTTATTTATTTATTCATATTTTCTCTCTCTTTCTTCCTCCATTTTCAAACTTTCATATCTTTTGATATAGATCTCCAAACGCTGATTTAAAATTTCATCGATTTTTTATTTTTCATGCTATTCATTTTGAGACTTGTTTCAATATAATTACATCGTTTTTGTGAGGTTCATCATCGAAATTCACTCGATAAATCTTGATAGTGAATCTCAAAAGAGTGATATAAATGAATTTCAAACAATAGTGAATTTTGACAACGGATTTTTGGAAATTACGCTTAATATGGTGAATGTAGTCTAAAATAAATAGCATGAAAATACAAAAAATTGGTGAATTTTTTTAAAATTTTGAGTTCTAGATTGAAAGATATAAGATATATGAAAAGTTGGATTAGAGAGAAGGTGAGTTGAGTTTTATTTTTTAAAGAGGATGGCGTCAGAATAAAAAAAAATATAGTTTTGTCATTTGCAAAAAAATTTGAAAAGTTATCATTCTCTCTAATTGATAAAAATGTTTTTGTCCTTCACCCTGAATCCCCCCTAAAATAAATATTACGTCCGTCCCAAAATATAACTCAATTTAGTTTTTTTGTTTTGTCTAATAATGTAAGTGCATTTAGAAAAACCAATGAAACATTTATTACATTTTTCTCATTTTATTATTATATACTTATCGGTTTTTCACTATTTTGCATCAATAACATTCAAAAAGTCATTTTAGATTTTTCATCAAAATAAATGACACATACCAATTTAACAAATTTATCAATGTGTGTGATGATGCTAAATGAGGCACCACCGGAATAACAAGTAGCCACGTGGAATCTGGGTGAAATGTAAAGGGATCGAATGATCAGAACTTGTTGGAGAGGTAGTGTTTTTGGGTGTTTTATACCGAGTCAAGAATGTATCTTGGATTGCTTACGATATCTCATGTGTAAATGTCCGGGAATCAAGCCTTACGTAGTTCCTTGGAATGAGCTATTTATAAGCACATGTCGCCCTTCTTTCTAAGTTTGGGGCGGTTAGAGTCTATTGACATAAATACCCTTTAATGCCTTACCTCCTTATCCAAGAATCACTTGTTGGGTGTGGGCCAAGGAGCCTTGCCTAAAGTATGTGGCATCGACTCGATGGACATCGACGTCGGTGTTCGAGTTCGGACACTTGGAGAATCTTCCTTAGTCGCGGTCTTCACGGTGCGTCTCAGATCGACCGATGTGGATAACTAACACGACTTTTCCACACGCCACCGGACCCGTCGATAATTCCACGTGGAGGAGTGAATCCCCGTATCATCAGTGTGTAAAAATTTTTAAACGAACCTATACGGAAGTTAGGACTGAGCTTGGATTGGTTTGAGTGAGTTTGAGTTGGTTTTGAGAGGCTCGGGCCGATTCGAGGCGCCATAATTCGTTCACCAAACCAAAACAAAGCGAAGTCAACCCCAATTGATTGGTTCGAATTGGTTTCAGATTGGATTTGGTAACCAACATTTTTTTTATATAAACTCTAAATAGCTACATCTAAATTAAATAAATTACAAACCAAAATGATAAAAAAAAATTTCAAACAACTAACAAGTAACAACACATTACAATATAATTCAGTTACGATCAATCATCCATAGTTGCATACTTACATACATGCATTTCCTTATTTACATATATATACATCAAAAGAGCAAAAAACAGAACTAAACTCTACTATTGACTTAAGTGGGCCGGGAGTCTAAGATTGTTATATAATGGGTTATATTGAAAAAAAATTGGGTTATATTAGGTCGGTTGGGTAATGAGTATAATATATATAATTAATGTATAAAAAATTTGGTTTGATTGGATTGGATTGAGTATAATTAAAAATATCCGAAACCAACCCAATGTAATTCGGTTTGGTTAATTCAAAATGATTTGGGTCGATTTACGATTTGGATTGATTTACTGGTTATTTTGTTCGGCATGATACGTAAGAAGGTAGAGATAATAATGAATTTCATAGGATGCGATATAGTATGTGTGGAAATAAATGCATCGGAAAGCGACACAGCAAGCCAGCTCGTCCACTGACAACGATATCTAATCAACTTTACGTAACTCAACTCCAATATTCAACTCCATTTAAATCTCACCTTTCAGTTCCGCTACTTTTCCATCAACCCCAGCCAAAAAGCCTTGCTTATCATAACAACTTCAACCTCTCCAAGATCCCCCCAAACTACTTATCACATGATAAGTTATCCTACTTATTACTGATACCCTAGTATGTCACCAGCGCAAAGAGATTTAGCCAAATGCTTCGAGGATAACGTGACCAAGTCCATTCCCCCAAACCCATACGACAAATTATTCATAGTACTATTACATCAGTTTTTTTTTTTTTTTTTTTTTTTTTTTTTTAAAAAAATTATTTAAAAATTAACATAAGATTAAACAAATTATACATACATTATATAAAATGAAGCACTCAAAGTCAGAGTGTATGATATTATATACTGTAGTATATAAGATTTCGTTATTTAAAAAAAATAAGTTTATGTATTTATTTTATTTTATTTTAGGGTAAATACTTTTCTTTTCCTTTGTGAAATGAGTGCTGATTTTATTTTTTTTTATTTTTTTAAAGAAATGAAAAAAGAAGAAGGAAATGAACTATAAATAATAAATAAATAAACAAGTGTATTTCTCTTGCCATAAATCTGTTCATCTTTTATCACTCAGTAAAGTAATCTCCTCCTTTTTCTCTTTCTATATATATTTACCATTTTCTTTCTTTTTCCTCATTTTGAAATGATATCTTGCGGGTGAAGTGGGCATGGTTGTTGGAGGTTTACAAGGAAAGTTGAAACCCTAGGACTCTGCGGTCGTCGTAGTCGGTGGGTGTGTATGAGCTTGGCTTAGAAGGAGGTTCGATCTGATTTCAACAATTGGAGGGTGAGGATTTGGGTGGGGAAACATGTCGTCTTTGAGTAGAGAATTGGTGTTCCTTATACTACAGTTTTTGGAGGAGGAGAAATTTAAGGAGTCAGTTCACAGGTAAAACATTCACTCTTTCTTGTTCCTCTGAATTCTTATTTATTTCATTATTTGTTTTGTAACCCATCATTTCGCGGATTTATCTATTTATTACTAGTACTTAATTCTGATTGTACTTTTTCAAAATGTTTGAAGTGGGTTGTTTTCACTTTGGTGATCTAGAGAGTTGGATGTATCGTAGAGGTTTTTAATTTTCTCAGTTTGAATATCTGAAGTCAAGTTTCCATTATTGTTGCTCGTTATGGATTGAATTTTCTTTTCTTTTTTGTTTTTAATGAAGTTAGGGGATTGATTTTACACGTAGGTAAGCAAGAAGCCATGACTTTAATGTGCTGAACATTTTTACATTCCATGAACTATAGGCTCATTTCATTTTTCAAATTTGTGGTTTGGATTTGATACTTTATGGGGATTTTTGGTATGCAATTTATTTTTCGTAAGTGCTTATGGCCCAATTCTATTGAAAATGCTACTGTTTGGCAGAATCTGATGTTTATGATGTTTTGGGAATTATTTATTTATTGTTAGGCTTGAGCAAGAATCTGGCTTTTACTTCAACATGAAATATTTTGAGGAGAAAGTGCATGCTGGTGAATGGGATGAAGTTGAGAAGTACTTATCTGGATTCACTAAAGTTGATGATAACAGATATTCTATGAAGATATTTTTTGAGATAAGGAAGCAGAAATATCTTGAAGCTCTTGATCGGTAAACAAAGTTACTAAATCATGTCTTTATTTTTGTATACATGTATTCCTCTTTTTTCCTTGTGTTTATCTAGAACACCATTTTGTTGTTGTTGTGAATGTTTCAATGTGCAATTAAATTTATCAGGCAAGATAAGGCAAAGGCAGTTGAGATATTGGTGAGCGATTTGAAAGTTTTCTCAACATTCAATGAGGATTTGTACAAGGAAATCACTCAACTGTTAACCCTCACCAACTTCAGGTAGTTAACTTCTCTTGTTTGATATTTATGTGTATAGCCACAATTGTCAAGACTCAAGTGGAGTAATGGCACTGACACGTCATGGGTCAAATTCATTTCATAGTAGCGTGCCAAATTTCGTAACTCTTATAACGTCATTTATGATAGCTATTTGTCGGATTTTCGACCTTTTAATTATTTTTGTTCCCTCAAATCTTTGATTTCTCTCTGTGTTCGTTTGTTTTATATGTGTATGTACACAATCTCTGAATTTGTTACCTGAAAGAAATATTACGTGAAAATGAAATGAAAACAAACAAGTGTGTAAACAGCATAGCTTTATCTTAAATCTGGTACTCTATTACGTGGCTGATACATGACAAAGGAGAAAATGGCGAGAGAATGGATCTTTCAGGTCCCAATTTAGGAATATCAGTGAGGATGATATTGCTCTTTAGACTTGACCTAAGTTTGGTTGTGCAAGACATTGAAACATGTTTATGTCTTACGTAGTTACGTGAAGGTGATTGTTGAGGCATAACAGTTTAATTGTGTGCCCATGGAAATAGAAAATGGAAGGTTTTTCATATAATTTTAATGGATAAGATTTCTCAGTTCCCAATTGGAATAAATCAAGTCCCAAAAAGGATAATGAGGTGGATATTTCAGGCGTAACAAGAAACATGTTTTCTAGTGTTTTTTTTTTTTTTTTGTAAAGACTGCAACATTTTTCATTGTGTATAAGCTCACATACCTTTGACATGCCAGCAATTAATTATACGTTGTTCATGGTATGTTTCCCTCCATAATCAAGATCCGTCTTTAGGATGAATCCAAAAACATGTGAAAATTCAACATATAACAAAAGTAGATTCTTGCTGATTTTTCTTTCCTCATTCTCTTTTTCCGTTCATAACAATTCCTAATCGCTTTGTATCTCATATACATTCAGAATTTATGCGTAGTTTCTTGTGAGAACCATAAGTTACTGTGTGTATCAAAATTGCAAGGCAGACAGATCATGATTACTATAGTCATATGCTGAACCAAACGGCTATACTCTTTTGTTGCCTGATAACCGGCAGACATACAAGATACAAGCACACACATGCAGGCAGAGCAAACTTATAATAATATCAGTTATTTCGTGCTTTCCACCTTGTCATTGACTCTAGTTCAACTTCTTGTTTGTTTATATCTGATTGTCTATGTGTGTGCTAGAACTCATCGTTTATCAAAAAAGTATGTGTGTACCGGTAGGCTTGTTCTTTATTTGCCGAAATTGCATGTCCTTTGAGAGCTTATTTCCGTGAATGGCAGAGAAAATGAGCAGCTTTCCAAGTATGGCGACACTAAGACAGCTCGTAGCATAATGTTGGTGGAGTTGAAGAAGTTAATTGAGGCTAATCCACTCTTCCGTGAAAAGCTTGTCTTCCCTGGCTTGAAAGCATCAAGATTGCGGACTCTAATAAATCAAAGGTAAATTTATTTATTGCCCAGTGTTCTAAAATCGCCTGGCGGCGATCGCCTAGCGCCGCCTAGGCCCTGGGCGATCCCAGGCGTCTCGACTTGGCTCTAGGCGATTTATCCGGGCGCTCAAGTGTCTTTGGCGATTTTAGGCGCCCTGGGCCCTTCTAGGCGCCTCTGGGCCCTTCTAGGCGCTCCTAGGCCCTTCCTCAGGCGCTCTAGGCCCTTCTAGGCGCTCTTAGGCCCTTCTAGGCAATTAGGGTTCCATCTCAGGCGAACATCCAAGTTTTTCCAGTGTTTAGACAAGAAGGAGGCATAAAACCTAAACCCCCCTTAAAACCCTAAACCCCTGTACAAACCCTAAAACCCCTCGTAAAAATCCTAAAACCCCCTTAAAACCCTAAACCCCCGTAAAAACCCTAAAACCCCCTTAAAACCCTAAAACCCAAAAAGCGCCTAGGCGCCCCTGTAGCGTACCGACTTCGCCTAGCGAGTTTTAGAACATTGTTATTGCCTATAAAATTTATTCCCTTTTTGTGGATCTCATTCGTTTTGATTAGTGTCAGAACATCTATTGGGCAGTTTAGAATCCAATCAATACAATGATTGGATTACTTTTAAGGCACCAAAACACTTATTTTACTGGTCATTATCCCAAACGGCTCACTTAATTGCATAGTTGAAGGCAAAGAAAGTACATGTCAAACATAGACAAGATGGGGATTACTCCTTGAGGGCACACATCTTAGCTTAGCTAAAAAAATCATTTTTGGTTCAATCTTGTTGTAGTGTTGTTAATTTTTTATTTTACTTCCAGTCTTAACTGGCAACATCAGCTCTGCAAAAATCCGAGGCCGAATCCAGACATAAAGACTTTGTTTACTGATCATACATGCTCTCCTTCAAATGGGACTTTAGCACCATCTCCTGTAAATCTTCCTGTTGCTGCAATGGCGAAGCCAACTCCTTATACATCACTTGGAGCACATGGGGTATTATGCGGTTTCATCCAAATTTTCATTGCTGGATATTTCTGTTCCATTTTTCATGCATTTTCTTGTTAACAGTTGTCTTATTATCTCTCATCTTTCAATATCTTTCTTCTAGGCCTTCCCGCTGCAGCTGCTGCTAATGCAAGTGCTTTAGCAGGATGGATGGCAAATGCTGCTGCTGCTGCTTCTTCTTCATCTGTTCAGGCAGCAGCTGTTGTGACTGCATCATCCTTACCTGTACCTCCCAATCAAGGTTAGCTTGTAAACTTCAGTCAATGGGAGATTTCAAGTTTGTTCTTGTTTTCTGTATTTCTGGTTGTCATGGCTTCCCTATTGGATCAGGAATTTTCTATCGTTACCTGACAAGCGGAATATTGTACTTGAATTGCTTATCCTTTTAACTGTTTCAGCTTTGAAACGTCCAATCACACCTCCTGCTACACTGGGAATGGTTGAGTATCCAACTACTGAACATGAGCAACTGATGAAAAGGTTGCGGACAGCCCAATCGGTTGCTGAGGTTTGTGACTTGTATGCATTATTAGAGATAGAAATTACGCGTTTTTATTCTCCTTTCAGTTGGACATCAGAATGATATGAATGCTATTTATATTTTTTCTTTTGATAGTAAGAAACCCAGCATGTTTCGGAAATTTCGGACTTCCCATTCTGGCAAGGATCCTCCAAGTATACATGGATGCTAATCATCCATATGTAATTTAGTGAAAAAAGAATGTTGGAGTACTTAACATGTTTTCATTAGCCAATACTGCTAGTTGCTGTACTTTGAAAGGCTCAATACGAGGTTTTACACTAACCGAAAATTTACTTAACCTGCCACCATTAAACTTTCTAAATTTAACACTAATTGTTCAGGAAAGAGAAATCTAGAAAAACTATGGAAAGCTCTTCAAGCCTAAATCTTCTATTGATTCCAATAAAGTGTTATCATCTGAGACTTGTGGGGTTGATGGTTAGATTTGATCAATGACGTAGGTGGTGATTTTAAAGATGTTGGATGGTTCCAGTTTTTGCGGTGCAATGATGGGGTGACAGTTAATGTTGGTTGTAACTTAGTAGATAGAAGGGTTGGTTTGATTAGAAGAAGCACATATTATTAATATTCAACCCAGGCAGTTTTCTAAGAGTATCAGGATATGTAATTTGTAAACACTTGTAATGTTAACAGCACTGATAAATAATTGATAACATTAGAAATGTAGATTGCACTTAAATGAACTATAATAATTCACAATGCATGTTCCAAACTTATTCTTACATTAACCCCTGAAGGGACAATTCACAGTAACAAGAAAATACCAGAAATGGAGTAGAATACTAAAATTAAGAAAAACAGAAGGTTCATTGAGAAGAGAAAACTGCTGTATTCTTGTTGCTATTTTGAAGGTGGACGAGAAATTGAAGAACAGACTAGATTTTATTGGGGTGTGTGTTTGTGTGGTGGTGGTGGGGTGGGGGGGGGGGGGTCAATGCCTCTGATTTATCTTTGATTGGGAGTTGGAAACATATTATTTTTACTTTTTACTTTTTACTTTTCTACTTTGTAAATTCATTTTAGTGTCAGATACTTATCTGTTGAATTAACATCTCTCCCAAAAGTTTAAGCTTATGTGGACGTAATAAACATTTTATTTGTTTCAAAACGGCCCCTCAATGTGGGCCTTTTATATAGTTTTTTTTTTTTTTTTTTTCGTGAAAAGCCCAACACTTGATTTTGTTTGTTTGTTTGGGAAGACTGCTTGCAGCGGGGTTCGAACTTAAGACTTCTCGCTCTGATAAGATGTTGAATTACCACCTGTCCTAAAAGCTTATGCTTATGGGGAGGTAGATAATTTGCATTTTATATGTTTCTACATTATCTAACGCTGAGATATGTGTATCAGTAGTATAGGATTTGTAATAGTGTTCATTAAACACTAGTCAACCAGTATCTTGGTTACATGGAGATCTCAATTTCCGGGTTATCACAGTTCGGATGATTGAATCACTGGTGGGGGACCATCAGGTGGTGCCCACAAAACAGGGACTGACCAAAACAATGTTAATAATGGGCAGACTCAGACTGCTGGAAAAAAAACCAGCTATTCTTAATTTAGAGTCTAAGATTCATAAAAGTAGCACTACATTATGGCTTTAGTCAACTATTACTTTGGAACTAGGATAGAACAGATTATGTCGGTCAATGAGAAAAGAGGAGTATCCCAGGCCACGAAACTACATGATATTCAAGTTAGATGGAGAAGTCAGTCTTGTGAGCTGTGTGTGTCTTGGGGTTATTTTGAAGAGGCTATTCTGGGCTGGTTATGACAGGGGAGAAACGTTAGGAAAAATGTGCACTAATTGGCTTTGTTTGAGAGTTTCATCTCAGCTTCCAAGAAAGGTAAAAATAAGGACAAGAATAAGGAAAAACCGACTTCGAAACGTATACCCTGTTTTTGTAAGAGTTATTGTTATGTGACTTGTACTTCTACGCACTGTTTGCAGTTGATCCTGCTATGGTATCTGCTGAGTCTAGTGTTGTATTTAGGTTACATACCCGCCAGTTCGTCAACAAGCATCATGGTCCATGGAAGACCTTCCAAGATCGGTTGCTTTCACTCTGCATCAAGGATCTCCTGTTACAACCATGGATTTTCATCCTTCACATCATACCTTGCTTCTTGGTATGAACAACGTACAAGTTTTTGGTCAGTCATACGTTATTTTGACATGAAGAACTTTTAATTAATTTCTTGACTTTGTCTCAAGCAGTGGGATCTAGTAATGGGGACATTTCGCTTTGGGAAGTTGGGATTCGAGAGAAGCTGGTTACAGAGCCATTTAAAATTTGGGAAATGCAAGCTTGTTCATTGCCATTTCAGGTCCGATTGTCATCTTCACTCAAAAAATTTTTTCCTTCATTTGCTGTTCCCCCTTCTTTTGTATCTACATTTTTTCAAACAAATTTACATGCATACCAGCATATGCTACTTTACATTATACATATGTAGGATATATTGTATAAATCCCATGGAGATCAAAGCTTATTCATGAGAATCTGTAATGTGATTCTGTTATCAAAAGTAAAATAATTTGATTCACTAAAATAACATATGTGGGAAATTTGTACTTTGAATATTTGAATGTAATATTTCCAGAGTTATCACCTGTACATTTACTCTTCTGCAATCAAGTGAAAAACTGTCTTTTCATTCTCAATAATTGTACATATATTTAGATGAGTTTACTTATCAGTAGCATATGAATTAACATATCCTGTTGTGGGGATTTTTCATTGTCCTTTGCTTGGTCCAAAAGGTGTAATATTTTATGCTATTTGTTGTTGATGATGATTTTGACATATGTTCTTTTTGTTTGATCTATTTCATAAATTATGGTTTTGCTTCAAATAATGCTCGTGCTTTATGTCAGTGAAGTTTGCCTTGTTGCTAGTTGTACAGTACATCATCTAGTTAGTCTATAGTATACACATAAGTATGGAAGCCATTTAATGCCAAGGTCCTTGTCTATCTCGATTTTTTGATGAAATCCTGCACCCTGTTTCTAACATTTTGAGTCTGGACAGGCTTCTATTGCAAAAGAGGCACCCTTTTCTGTGACCCGGGTTGCATGGACGGCAGATGGAGCGTTTCTTGGTATATGATTTTTCTTAACAAGCTTTTTTGATGTGAAGACAATTTCCTCCTTTCATTTTGGTTTCCTTCTATAGATTCGGATGTTTTTGTAATTGCTTTTTTGTGCTACAGGAGCTGCATTTAGTAAGCATTTGGTTCATTTGTATGCATATTCTGGGCCAAATGATCTACGTCAACATCGTGAGGTATGCCAATACAGGTTTCAATTGATAAGGAAAACTTGCTAGCTGCTATTTAATTAACTATTATTTTGTGGAAAAATAATAATTTCTGTATCCATGCTTGTAGATCGATCGCATTTTGGAGGTGTAAATGACTTGGCCTTTGCTTATCCAAACAAGCAGCTATGTGTGGTAACTTCATGGAGACGACAAGTTGATCAAGGTATGTGCACAAAATGCTGACATCTTGTAATTGTGTGCTTATAGTTATTCATCTCCGTGGAACATAAAGCTTCACTTATTACAACTCCAACAACGGAGTAAACCCAATTTTTTGTAGCTATTCGTCACTACTTAGAACGTGTGAAATTATCATCATCAAAATATATACTCTCTCCGTCCCAAAATATAAGTCATTTGGGTGTTTTCACACAGATTAAAAAAATAGTTGAATGTCACAAATTTTGAAGAGAAATGCCTAAAATATCCTTTAATTATCATTAATGAAATGATTATAAAATATTGATAAGTGGTTGTATTGTTAAAAAATTAGGGGTAAGATAGAGAAAATAGTAATAAATGCCTTATTGGTAATGTAGAATGACTTATATTCTGGGACAAACAAAGAGAGGTAGAGTGACTTATATTATGGGACGGAGGGAGTATCAACTTTGTGGTGTCAACATTAGGACGGAGGGAGTATCAAATTTGTGGTGTCAACATTATTTTTCCCCACTTTTGATCGACTTTATTGACGTTTTAAGCATTATCATGACATAAAAAACCAAATTAGACTACGAATGCACAATACTTTAAGGTTTTCATGTGGACAAAGTCCTTCGCATGCTAGCAAGTTTTCTACCTTCTTTAGGACCAAACCTAATTTTGGTATCCTACATTTTTACCAATTTACCATTGAAGATGTCAGGACATTCACACAGGAATCAAAATAAAATATTGATATCCATTTATGGACTTGCCCTTAAACAGGTGTGGGATTTAGCTGGACGGAAGCTCTTTAGTTTTGAAGGGCATGAAGCTCCAGTATATTCTATATGTCCTCATCAGAAAGAGAATATTCAGGTTGGCTATAGTATTTTATGTTTTCTTATTTTTGTCTTCTGTGCTACTTGGCCCAATCTCTCTTCTCCCCCCCCCCCCCCCCCCCCCCCCCCGTTTATCACAACCAAGAGAGAGAGAGGGGGGAGGAGGAGAGCATTATGTTGTTGCATTGGGCAACTTATTGGGTGGTGACTCTCTAGAAGAGGTATGCATTCTACTCTTAGCTTCCCTGTAGAAAGTGATCGGTTCCAATAAAACTGCAAAATGGTATTCCCCACCATATAATTGGCACTAACATGTCTATGAGCAAACAGCTTTATTCATAGTTATTAAATTGAGATGCATGTGATGACTTTCACTGTTCTTTGTATTTAACAAATACAAGTTCAAATCATGAATATTGCATGTACACAGGCATTTCAACAAAGAAAAAAGAGATGTAGAGAAAAAAATGGCATACTGCCAGGGGAAAAGGAAAAAACAAAATCAAACTGCATGAAAGAGAATGAGTAATAAACCACCACTATAAAGTGCAAAACAAAGAAGAAAACCGAAATTTATTGTGCAGACAAAAAGGAATAGCTGAAGGCATAGGAGGATAGTGAGAGAGGATGTAGAGCAGAAAGCGATCGAAGGCTGTAGTGAAGGAAACAGGGTAAGCAGCAAATGGGCAGTTTGTGTAGAGAAGTTGGGAGTTGGGAAACAGGGGGCATTAGAGAGCTAGACTTGGTGGGTGAACAGGGGTGAATGATTAAGAGTTGGTAGAAGAAAGGGACGGAGGGGAGAGAAGGCGGAGAACAAAATAGAAGTGCACGGGGTGAATTATGGGGCAGGTTTCTTTGGTTCTCTGGTTACCAAGGACCAAAACACCCAAATCATCTTTCCTTGTTCTGCTGTTTTTGTTATTTTCAAAGTGGTCTATATAGAAGTCTATTATAGTACTGGCAGAATGTTTCTACAGAGGTTGCATTGCATAGCCATGTGCCACTGTGTAGATCTTTTAGTGCCACTTTCATTAGTTTATTTATGCAGGCGTTGTATGAATTACCTTGTTAAATACGGATATGATTTTGCAATGCTTAAAATTGCATATTTGTACCTTGACTTCCTTGTAGGAATTGCTGAGATTCTTTTCTTTTCTTATTTTACTATCAAATGAAAAATCGCTAATGGTCAATGTCTGTATTTTAACTGCTATCCAATGCATACTCTGAGAAATGCTAACAAGTAAATCACCAGTTTTAATTGTCTCATCAATCAATGTAGTTTGTGGCTTTTTGCTTTCCATTGACCTTTCTGCAACAGTATGCAAGTCTATTTTCCCTATACGTGACTATTTGACGTTTCAAGTTATATTAGCCATCTTTCTGTTGCTAAACGTCAGAATAAGCATGTCCCTTTTTGGAATCAGATAGACATGCCTAACTATGAACATTTTTATTTCCCACCCTAAAACAATATCATCTAGTATGCCTTAAATTTTGCAGTTCATATTTTCAACTGCGATTGATGGGAAAATTAAAGCATGGCTGTATGACAATATTGGATCCAGAGTTGATTATGATGCTCCTGGGCATTGGTGCACAACCATGCTTTACAGTGCTGATGGTAGCAGGTATGATTGACCTTTGGAATATTGAAAAAAATAACCTTTTGAATCCTGTGATTTCTCTCAGTTGTTTATACTTGGGGTACTCTGGGTCTTCCAGGCTGTTCTCGTGTGGTACCGGTAAAGAAGGGGATTCCTTTTTAGTAGAATGGAATGAAAGCGAAGGGGCTATAAAGAAGACGTATACTGGGTTTAGAAAGAAGTCAAGTGGTGTTGTTCAGTTTGATACAACTCAAAATCACTTTCTGGCTGTAGGAGAAGATAGTCAAATAAAATTTTGGGATATGGACAATGTTACTATTCTTACGAGCACAGATGCGGATGGTGGTCTACCGGTCAGTAAAAACATTAAAAATATTATTTGTCTACTAATAGTCAAGAACCTTGATGATTGCATCACTTTAATAGATTAAAAAAGCAAGCAACTTCAAATAAAAGCTATGAATACAACACGTATTACCTCTGTGGCTGCAGAATCTTCCGCGTTTGAGATTCAACAAAGAAGGAAATCTCCTTGCTGTTACCACCACTGATAATGGAATCAAGGTCCTTGCGAACGCTGCAGGTCTGAGGTCTCTGAGATCAGCTGAAAATGCTAGCTTTGGAGCACTTCGGACACCGATCGAAGCATCTGGAATTAAGGTTTCCTCTCTTTCTCTCTGGGAAGTCTGGGGTTCTGGGTCTCAAAAAACATCTATCCTGTAGAGGTAAGTAAAATGTTGGGCTTTGCTTGGACAGGTTTCAGGCTCTTCTTCTGTTCCAAACATCAACCCAGTGAACTGCAAAGTCGAAAGATGCTCACCTGTCAGGCCGTCTCCCATGCTTGTATGCAATCTGTCTCCTCTTTCTACGCATAGTTAATCTTACGAGGTGTCTTATTCTTAACCTTAAGTTTTTGCTTTTACTTGGTAAAGTGGCTGGTATTATTTGGAAACAAGTGCTTGTAATAGCTTAATGAGATTTCATTAGCATGTCTTAAGGGTTGGGGGTTTTATCTTGGTTCATTACGTTCCTGCATGAGTGTTAGGACTGGTGCAGGATTACTGTTTTCACCAGCCAAGAAATTAGCATTTTAGCTTATTGTGGCATTCAGTTTCGGTTTATTCACTCAAAATGAAATTCTTTATTATTATTATTAATTTTTTGTATTTGTTTTTTAGAATGGAGTAGACGCATTGACTAGAGGCACAGAAAAACCTAGAATGCTGGATGATGTCAGCGAGAAAGCGAAACCTTGGCAATTGACTGAATTTGTAGATTCTTCTCACTGCCGGATGGTTAACATGCCAGAGACCCCAAATGCTGGTAACAAGGTGTGTGTGAATTGACTGAATTTGTAGATTCTTCTCACTGACGGAAGTCTTATTGCTGTTAAGCCTGCCTGTTTGTTTCACTCTCTAATATGGCTGACTTTTTGTAGGTTGCGCGCCTTCTTTACACAAACAATGGTGTTGGCCTTTTAGCGCTGGGATCAAATGGCACTCAGAAGCTTTGGAAGTGGGTGCGTAATGAGCAAAACCCTAGTGGCAAGGTAATAAAATTAAGCCATTATATCCCATCAGTCATTATCTTTCCTTCATTAAACTTGTTTGCATCAGTGTAAATTTTGGGAGAATAAGTTTCTGAATTTTATTGGGTTTAAAGGCCAATGCCAATCAAGTACCCCAACATTGGCAACCTAATAGTGGGCTTCTTATGACCAACGACATCTCTGGGGTCAATCTTGAAGAAGCTGTTCCATGTATAGCACTCTCAAAGAATGACTCTTATGTCATGTCAGCTGCTGGTGGGAAGGTTTCCTTGTTCAACATGATGACTTTCAAGGTATAGGCGATAAAGCATCCCCCCTTTTATTTTATTTTATTTGGCACTGAATTTAGTCGACTTTATCTGCCTTGATAGGTGATGACGACATTTATGCCACCTCCACCAGCTTCAACTTACCTTGCATTTCATCCGCAAGATAACAACATTATAGCCATTGGTATGGAGGACTCAACCATCCACATATACAATGTTAGAGTGGATGAGGTAAGTGTGTCCAGCGTGCTGCTACATAATTGCTTATTATTGTTATTATTCAAAGTTTATGTAACTGAAATGAGCCGTGTTTCCATGTCTTAGGTCAAATCCAAATTGAAAGGCCACCAGAAGCGTTTAACTGGTTTAGCCTTTTCCACCAGCTTAAATATATTAGTTTCATCCGGTGCTGATGCGCAGGTGAGACACCTTTCCTTTTTTTCCTATGGTGGGTTTTAGGAAGGATGAATAGCTACTGTCCAATGACCACCGGGTGTTTTGTTTTGCTTCAGTTTGATGTATGAGAGGCCTGAATAATGTTATCTATGAGAAGGCTGGAATAGTGTAGTTGCTTCTATGTATATCGGTGCTAATGTCTTATGCAACTTGCAGCTCTGCGTTTGGAGCATAGATAGTTGGGAGAAGAGAAAAACAATACCAATTCAACTTCCTGGTGGAAAGTCACCTAATAATGGTGATACCCGAGTACAGTTCCATTCTGATGCTGTTCGCTTGTTGGTTTCCCATGAATCCCAGTTAGCAATATATGATGCTTCCAAAATGGATCGCATACGCCAGGTTAGAAAAAACTATCATTTTGCAGATTTGTGTTTTGGTTGTTGAGGTCCAATTTCATACCGACTCTGTCTTATTATGCAGTGGGTTCCCCAAGACAGCCTCTCTGCTCCTATATCATATGCGGCTTACTCCTGCAACAGCCTATTAGTGTTTGCTTCGTTTACTGATGGTAATCTTGGCATCTTTGATGCGGATACACTCAGATTAAGGTGCCGTGTTGCTCCATCAGCTTACTTGTCACAGTCAGTATCAAACGGGTAATGAGACACACTTATTGCACTTATTATATGTTGAAATGTCTAATTACCTTTCTTATTTAGTGCCTTAATCTAGGTTTACTGCCTGATTAGCTTGTAACTTACTTTATCTTTACTGTGCAACTAGCTGTTGCTCTCCTGTTTTCTGGCCACTGGGGGCTTTTCTATAAAGTGTAATCAACACTTATCCTACTACCCAATAAGTCTTTGCAATAATATTCAAGAGTATTCTCTTCAATCTTCTTCCTTGTCATTTATTTATGCTCAGATGTTTTTCTTTTTCTTGCTCTTAACTCATCGTTCAATGTTCAAATTACCTTGCAACTTGTTCTTGGGATTGATTTCTGTTTACATCTCTCTTAATTGTGGGTATATTTATTTATTTTTCAGAAACCAAGCTGTATATCCGCTTGTAATCGCTGCACATCCACAAGATCCCAACCAGTTTGCTGTGGGATTGTCAGATGGGTCCGTGAAAGTCCTAGAACCACCAGAATCCGAGGGGAAGTGGGGTGTAGCTCCGCCTGTTGATAACGGTGTCGTAAATGGTAGGGCGGGCCCATCAGCAACCACCAGCAACCACGGCGGCCCTGATGCTGTTCAAAGATAATAAACAAAACAAAAGAATGTGTTTGTTACTTGGCAATCAGTTGTTATATTCTGTCTGTAAGTTTTCATCAGTTTAGAATTACTTCCTAGATTTTGGTTTTTTTTTTTTTTTTTTTTTTCTTCTTTCTTTTTTCTTTTTTCCTGGTAGCTCCGTATAAAGAGGTAAAAGTTGGATTTGGGATTAGTCAGACAGAACTGTATGTTGTAACATCGCATGCGTATATATGTTCGTCTGTATCAAAATATTTGCTTATACTTCTTATTTGTTGCATAAGATATATTCAATTTTATAAAAATAAAAAAAATATTGTTTTAGCTTATTTCTTTTTATTTGGTTTTTATTGTTTTTCTACTCTGATTTTAATCTGTTACAACGGCAAGATGATAAGAAGAATAATAATACTGCGATGTCTTATATATATATATATATATACAAAATCGACAAATGGAAAGAACTGATCCAAAAATCCGAGAAATTTTCGGATTCGGATCGCTCGGCCATGGCCTGAGAGTATTCTTTTCTTCTTGAATCATGTAGGCATGTACAGTCTCAAGATAAAAGACTCGAAACTTACTACAAACGAGAATACATAAAAGGAAACTAAGTCGTTTATAGGAAACTAAGTCGTTTAGTATAGCTCAAATGGAGAGCATGAACATATTATGGAGCAAACATGATGTCTATTATTATAGCCTATGGCAGAGATTGACCGGCCCAGCCATACCAGTTCTCTATGTTTGTGCCCATGAGTGGCACTATTCCCCACTACAACCCGAGAATGACATTATTGCTAAGGATTCTTGAGAATTCATCGCCCTCTCCTTTCTCTCTAAGTACTCAACCGCGAGTCCTTTTTTCGCACTTCTTTCTCATCTTCATTTCTATCTTTATTTAGAAATGATCTTTTATCGCTTTTCATTTATTCTTTAACAAACCTTAACACATAACCCGTTGATTTTACATACAGACACAACGTATGACCAAAACCGGTTCATTGACTCGACATACATATGAGCAGTACACTGCAAGGGGGCTACAAGAGTTTGTTCTAGCGCTTAAACACCCAAGCAGCTAAAATTGGCGCTTAGGCGGTAAGAATATCTTCCGCATGTCGTTTGCAGACTGCCTTATGTGGTACATCATGCATACTTCCTCTAGTCACCAACATCTCTAAGTCAATTCACCCCAAACTGAAGCGTAAGGCGTAAATTGAGCATTTATCGATCAATATCTGCATTTCCCTCTATCAATAAAATGTATATATATTTATAAAAGGAAAAATATATTAAAGAAACACAGAAAGCGAGGCGTCAGCAAAGGGCTGGGATGAGCCGTGTGTGAGAGTGTTATATATTATATATGTGGATTTATTTAGAAATATACATGATCAAGATTTTGAAATGACAGTGGAAGTCTTTATTATCCTTTAATAATCTTGCAAAACAGAGGTAGGAAACAATTCTTGGAAAATAAATAATCAGTTAAGTGCACGAGAATTAAGAAAAACATGTGACATTCTTAGCACCAGCTTTGGCCGAGCCGATGAGTCAAGTACCACCCAAACACCATATGTACCCAGTGATTCCAACCGCACTCCATGAGAACAAGCCATGCCTGACAACTTTGGCCGATTGTCAGGGAAAAGAATGAACCTTCACCGTGCAAACCTCTTACACGGTTCCAGCCAACCCTATCCATGCTCTAGGACCCACGCACCAACCGTCAGCCCTTGCTTTCCCGGCTGTAGCATGAATCTTCGGGGAAGAGAGGTATTGTCCCCACTCTTACGAGTGAGTACCCTAGCCACCGTCGGAAAGACTTCGAGTCAAGAGGCCCTAAGACCGGTGACCAGCCGTTTTCCTAGAGCAGTAACTCTAACCCCCCTAGCCACTAGAGCTCTGACTCTTTCATGCCATGAGCGAGCGAGCATGTATTATCCGTCAATTCCAAGTATCGGTTTTTATTGTACAAGAAAAGTGTTCACTCACTAGCTCAAAACATTAAAAGTTTCAAATCAGTTTGAATTATTAATTTTTAAGAAAAATTCGCAAATGACTTCCGAGTTCAAAACATCAACATTTTGATATACGTAAAATATTGAAAATAATATAAAACACACTTTTGTCTTTACATAAAATAATAAGAACTCACCTGGGTTAGCAAAACCCCCCTATCATTACATGAAGTATTTTGTGGGTAACCAACATGTTGGCACGTGATATTGGCGGCCGAATAATTATCTAACGCGGTACCGTTTAACAAAAACACGACATATTACACGTGGTTTTATGATGTTAAAACATCCGTCGATCATATCATATAATGATGATGTATTTTATCTAATAGACATCCATACATTACGTGTTATATTTATAACAATTTTTTTTAATACATAATAAAGTCTTCTTTTTTTTTTGAGTGGAAATATTTTTTATTTATTATCAAATTTTTTTTGGAGAATTTATTACCCAATAAACACGTTTTTATCCTAAATAAGAAAAAGAGTCAATTCCAATTTATATCTTCTGTCGGAGAAATTGGAAAATCAGGCCATGTCGGGAAACCCACTTGTAAATAAAGTTGTCCTTTTTACAAAACGTGTTTTTAGGTAACACGACGATAATAGCGTCGTAAATATAGTTTTTACGACAATAATAGTGTCGTTAAACCACTCCAACCTTACTTTGCATAAGGAGTCCATTATTGACGGCACGAGACTCAGTTTACGCCATTAATATTGGCGTAAAATGAGTTTTACGATGCTAATAATAGCGTAAAATGGTCCTCGTTACGCCAATAACGGTTTTACAATGATATTTCTCTGTTAATTCCCCCAATTTCACCCACTTACCACAAAAAATCTTACCTTCAAAAACTCATACACAAAATCCTGGGTTTAATCTTGAAGTTGGGTTTCATCAAACAAAGAGGTTGCTCCATCAAGGAAGTTCGGCACGGGGAAATATTCTTTTTTTTGCAATAACTTCATATCATGTAATGTGTATATTTTCTATTGAATTATGAACCTGATGATGAACTTGAATGAATAAGCCCAGTATGCAATTTTACGTCATTAGTTGGTTAGTTGTTGATAGAATCGTTGTTATTGGCGTAGCAAGTGTTTTTACGCTAATATTATTGGCGTAAAAACTATTATTGGCGGCACGAGACTCATTATTGGCGTTAACTATAGTTTTACTCCAATAATAGTGACGTAAAACACAGTGATTGATGTCAAAAACAACGATACAACGCATTTTTTTAACTGCAATACTATTTAAAATGCCTTGTATCATTATTTAGCCTTGTAATTACATATAAGCCTTGTATCATACTCATTTAAAATGCCTTGTACTTCTTGTAGGTCTAGGTTGTTTTCGATTCCACTCCTTCCTTCTCACCAGTTATGGCCTTCCTCATGCCTGCAAGAAATGAGATTCCTATAGGGTAGCTCGTAGAGGATTTGTAGGTTCTCTTATTCATCTCTCCACTCAGCATCTTGGTAAAGTCTCAGCCGAAAGTGAGGCATCCTGTATGTAAGTGCTATTTCGCTGGACTCGTCTGGCATCTCCATCACTCCTCCCGTCATGACGGCGATTGTATCACTACCTTACCTTAAAATTTTAACAACCAACAATGCAACAAAATCACACAAATAACCAAACAAACAAAACCTCACTGTAACTTGGATAATGAATGACTATACTAATTTTCAATCTTACCATCCGAGTTTAACAACAACACACACACACACACACACACACACACACACACACACACACATATATATATATATATATATATATATATATATATATATATATATACGTTATTACAACTTCGGATATCATAAGTTCGGACTTTGTGTGTGTTTGTTTGTGTTTTATATATATATATATATATATATATATATATATATATATATATATATATATATATATATATTGTTACAACTTCAGTTGCAAATCGAGTGAAGAGAAATTTTCAAATGAGTATGATGGGAGAACTCAACTACTTTCTTGGTACAAGTGAAACGGACGAGAGATGACTTTTTTTATTAATCAAGCAAAATACACAAAAGACCTGATAAACAAGTATGGTATGGACACCAGTGGAATATCAGAAACTCCAATTTGTGCTAGAACAATTCTTGGGAAAGCTGAAAATGGAAATGATGTTGATCAAAAGCTGAACAGAGGGATAATTGGTTCACTACTCTACTTAATTGCTAGCAGACAAGATATAGCATTTGCAGTAGAAGTATGTGCAAGATTCCAATCACAACCAAAGGAATCTCATCTTCTAGCAGCTAAGAGGATTATCAAATATCTGAAACATACAATGAACGTTGGAATTCGGTATCCAAGTGATGGTGGATTCAAGTTGATATCCTATTCAGATTCAGATTATGCTGGATGCAAAGTTGATAGAAAAAGCACTTCAGGAACTTGTTAGATGCTAGGCATCAGACTAGTATCATGGTTCTGTAAAAAGCAAAAATCTATCTACTTCAACAGCTGAGGAAAAATATGCAGCAGCTGATAGTTGTTGTGCACAAGTTCTATGGATAAGATAGCAGGCAGTTGATTTTCAGTAGTTGATTTTCAGTAGTTATAAGAGACTATGGAGTAGAAGAGAAGACGATTCCAATCTTTTATGACAATACAATGGCAATATCAATAATAGAAAATCCAGTGCTTCACTAAAAACAAAGCATATTGATGTGAGACATCATTTCATCGCAGATCATATTGAAAAAGGTGATGTAATCTTGGAGTATATAACTACTGAAAATCAACTGGTTGGTATATTCACTAAACCACCCAGTCATCAAAGATTTTGCAAGTTAAGGACTGAATTGGGGATGATTGAACTGGACTAAGTACAAATGAGCAGCTAAGTGGAGTAACCAGCTTAGTGACTTCACCAGCGGGGTTGACCTTTGCCATTATGGGTGAGCTCACTTGGCAGGCCAGCCACTGGATCAGTGAATTCAACTTACCTGGTTGTTAGGAATAGTTGTTTTGATGTAGCGACTCGATAAAGGCCTTGACCAAGTAAAGCGTAACCACCGAAAAGAACGGCGAATCGAAAGATAGCGGACTAGTAAACAAAGAAGGTCAACGAAATTCAACTTCAACAACGAAAAAGCGAGGTGTGAAATGAATTAATCGATTATACATGTGAAAAATCGAGAGATTGTTGGGTATTTATTATGGAGATTACACACATGGATATTATATATTTTAATCAGACACGAGGATTGAAATTTGGGAGTTATTATTTGAAAAGTAGGAATGATGGATACACCTCAAAACTCGGGATTTATCATTACTTCACTCGATCCACTCCCCATTATCCTTATTTACCGTGATTTTTATTCAGTCAATCACGCCACTAACATCCAGTACGTCTGTACAAATCCTTCTCACACTCAATTGTGCAAATCTGTGTTCACACTCAAAATCTTACACTATATAAACCACAGTTATACATTTTTACAAAACTCTTCATGCTCTCATTGCAAACAAACCCTTTTTCTCCAGAAATTTTATAATTTTTCTTTTCACTCTCAAAATTCTGAAATGGCTTCATCATCTTTAACCCAAATCTCTGCCACTCAATACTAAAAGACCATAGCCAGTTGGTCTTTCTTTAAACCCCAGTACTATTTGGAGTTATGCGAAAATGATGAGCAGGAAAGGTGATTGGTAGATGGATGTGCAAATCTAGGGTTGATGACTTTTCTCAACTCTCTGATCACTGCAATCTATTACGAAAACCAGATCTCTTTCTGGAAAGATGCGCAATTTGAGGAAGGAAGCATCTCAAAGAATGGTAGATCAACTCCAGATGAAATCACCAAAGACTATAAATGAGCAGCGGTGACTACGTCGACCACTCGTCGATCATTATCTCAATCTGCCAAACTTCGGACCAGCAAAGGTTGAGGACGTAATGGTGGACACTAACGTCTTCTGGTTATAAATTGGGAAAATGCTACCCAGAGAACAAGAAATTCAATTGTCCAAGGACAGCTCTCAAAAAGCCCTTTAAAGAATTTGGTTTGACGATAATCAAATGTATAGAAGGGAGACGTGGTTCTATGCATGGCATGACCGAGGTCAGAACAAAGCCGATGGCCATAATTTACCAACACTTGGAGTTTGACTGAGCAACCTACATATTCACCAGGATCAAAGAGCAGATCCTAAGAGAGATAGAGGTTGGGAACAAAGCAACAGAGAAGGGATTACCGAAAACAGGTATCTTCTGGGTGAAGAAGTCTTATGGGATCCCTCCCCAATACCTGTTAGATTGTATGAAGGTAAACTTGTTCACTTACACACTCTGCACAATGCAAAGGTGATGTTCACCTATGTAAAGAAAGAGAAAGCAGGAGAGGAACGAAAACAACCTGCAGCAAGCAGTTCTGGATATAGAAAGCGTACAAGATCTCACACTAGAGAAATCTAGCAGAGAAATTTACAAAGGAATGATGAAACACCTCTAGTAATCGTTGATGATGAGAAAGAGACAATTCTTGAACACATGATGGCCAAATTATAGTAAACCAACTTAAACCGGAAGAGTACCGGGTCGGTTGTGCTACAACCGCGAGCAAGGTCTTATCCCACGAGGAATCAGTTAAGTATCACAATCATGCTTGTATTTAGTTTAGGCTCACAAATATGGGTGAGGTAATCTATAGCTAAGCAAATAAAAATTATAACTTTACGATGGATGATAGAAATAAAAGCTAAACTATGGTCAGGAACACTACTCTCAATACCCTTACCGAATCACTATGGATGAGCCTTAACCTACCAACCAACCAAAAGTTTCTAATGAATGTGTTGTGGCTGCAATCTCCTAAACTGTTCCCTCGGCTCTAATACCACGACCTAGTTACCCTATATTCGGTTCAACAGTCCTCTCTATGGGATTTAATTGACCTAATATGATGAAGAACTGTGAGACGCTCCGCATCCACCGAGTTCACGGCTTAGCTAGAAAAACCTTAGCAAGAATCAGGCTACGAAAAACTCGACTAGTTCGTGCATGGCAATCCTAAAACTCTAGTTCGCACACTCCCTCGCAAAATACATTTATAGAGTTCGTGTATTTGATCAATTAATTGTTAGCTACTCCACTAAAGGCATTAAGGTCAAATTTTAGGACACAACAACTCAAAAGATTCAATTTTTAGCCCTACTCGTCCCTAGATCATCGTTTAGGCATTAATTTTGTGATTCCATCACATAATTTAGCTATTATGAATTTAGCTACACATAATTGAATAAAAAACAAAAGATATCATGAAAGAACTGATAAAAGACATGAATAAAAAGGATAAATTAAATTACCAAGCAAAACAGTAGCAATCTTCACTCGAATCGTCATTTCGTTTAGTTCAATCGCAAAATAATTGAAGAAAAGTTGCTACCGTTCTCATAGAAATTGAAGGGGGAAAATAATAGATCTAACCTAAGGAAAAAAAACTACTGTGGAAAGGAAAAATAAAATTCTGATCTAAAAAGTGTGTTAAAATTTGACCTAGATATTTTTAAATATAACAATGGCCGGAGCCCCCTTTCCGGAAATGTTTTTGGAAAATTAAAATAAAAGGCCGTCCCCTCTTTTCGTCCGCTTCATTCGTTCCTTGTAATAGGGCGTGGGCCCGTTTTGCCCAATACTCTACAGCCATTTCTTTCTTTTCTTTTTAAAAAAATAATAATTTTCAGCAAGTTGATGTGTGGACTTGATTTCATCCCAACTCGTGTTTTGAGGTGAGGGAAATCCATCTCTTAATATGATGGGTGATGCAATAGCATGTCCCTAATGTGAGACAACTTTAACACGCCCCAAGTGTGGGCCTATAAAGAGCCTGGGCCACATGACACACAAAGTATATAAAAGGCACTATAATGCCAACAAAGAGGCCCGACGGTTGCACAATAAAAGTGTGGCTCTGATACAATGTAGAAAATCCTAGGCTCAAACCCATATAAGAGGAAGGGTCTCATCCCCAAAACCTAGGTTTTGAGTAGAGGGAAATCCATCTCTTAATATGATGGGTGATACAATAGCAAGTGTCTAATGTGGGACAACTTTAACAATTATAAAACGCCTCCGCCGTTAGGCGGTTAATCGAGGAAAGCAGAATGAAAGTGGTGGATAGTAGACAAGAAGGTTTTGAGGACATGGTTTGTTTTTTTGATTTTAGCTAATGTGAAGTGTAACCTCAACTGTTGTAATTTTCAATGGAAACAATTAACGAAAGTTTTTAAATATAACTTTGTGGATTTGCATAAATATTTGGGATTTTAGTGTTGTTAATGAAGTCATTGCGAAAGCTTCGTTGTGTTCTCTGACCCCAACAGACATAGAGGTCAGGAGTGGGTCGTTACAGTTTTGCCTCTTTGGCATCCGATTTCAAGTTCAAATACTACACACATTTAGTTTCTTTGATTTAGTCTTGTTTATTCTAATTCACTTTTTTTTTGTTGCTGTTGAAGTTTAAGTCACTTTTTTTTTCAAAAAAAAGTTTAAGTCACTTTACTAATTCAATATACTCCGTATTTATAAATAAACTAGCCAAACAATAAAATGCATGATGCATTTTAATAAAAACAAAACCATATAGGCAAAAAACAGTGGAAATTGCATTAGATGCATGGAGTAAAACGAACATGGATAAATGTGAAACGTTACCATCTATATTTCAACAAAATAATGCTCCAAAAAGACAATGTATGAATCTAATTCAACGACTTAAAGCCAAAAATAAAGGGGGGCTTTATTCGCACCACAACAAACCTACCGCTGTACCACACTAAGATACAAAAACATTTAATCTACTTTTTACACCACATCTATTATTTGCACCACATTTTAATATCAAAATTTAAAAAAAAATCAATATTGACAAACACTTTTTACTACTACCAATCTATTATATTGTCATATCTCCCCTAAATATTTACAATCTACAAAACTATCCCTTATTAACACACAAAAATCACAAATCCCCCATTATATCATCATCTTCATCTTTCTTTATTTTTTCATCTTCATCAAAAGTCAAAACCATATTCTCCGGTGACATTCCAGATAAATCCCAGCTGCCATTAGAAACCTTCCATTTCTCCAAATGATAGATTTCAACCATCTCTCCAACGTAACGGGTCCTATCCCATCCGCCATTGACAAAATAATAACAATATATTTGCTTTCATTTTTTATGAGGTGGAGAAGAGAGGACCAAAATTATGTCGTATGGGTCATCGGAATTAATGGAGGTGTTGGTTGAGGGTGGCCCGGTTTGACCGGAATCGGCTAAAGAAGAAGGTTGGTCAGATTCCACCATTGTAGGTGGAGATGGGAGGACCAAAAATAATGTTGAAGGGGTCATCGGAATCAATGGAGGCGTTGGTTGAAAGTGGCCAGTTTGGCCGGAATTTGCCATAGTATAAGTCTGGACGGCCGGATTCCGCCATTGGGCAGCGCAGTGGGCGAGTGGTTTGGGAGGGGGAGGGACGGACTGGGTGTTATGAGGGCCGGGTTCAACAGGGGCTAGGTTTCCGGTGGTGGGTGCTTGAAAAGGACCTCTATCGGAGTTGAAAAGCCGCCGGCGGTCATGACTTTCGAGGTGGAAGGGCGGAAAGGAGGGGTTTATTTTTGGGTGGGGATGTAAAGGTTTTGGAAGTCATGGTTGAAGGGAAGGAAGAGAGGAAGAGAAGAGGAGTAGAATGGTAGTGGTTACCGGCAAAACGGGGTCGCCGGAAAAAATAAGGTGGATCTGTATATAAAGAAACGGGCGGAAGAGGGAACATGGAGTTGTTTTTATTAAATTTTGATAGTGAGGGGTTTGAATTGATAATATTAAAATTTGGTGGTGGTAAATGAGGGAGATGAAATGTTTAAAGTGTTGGATGGTTTAGATGGTGGAAATGGGTGGTGGTGTTGGAGGTGAATAAGAGATGGAGGAAAAAATGGGGTGTGTAGGTAGGGGTGTGGGATATAAAATAGATTAGAATTGAGGGACTAATTTATAATTAAAAAAATTGGTGTGGAAATAGTTTAAAAGTGTGGTATGAAGGTAGATAATGTGGTGTAAATAAAGATTTTTTTTTTTTTTGAAAATCAATGTGGTGCAAAGGTAGGTTTTACTTTTTAGGTGTGTTGTAAAGTATAAAGTGGTGATGCGGTAGGTTTGATGTGGTGCGAATAAAGGCCCCCAAAATAAAACCTCACTTCAACAAATGAATTCACTTTTTCAGTTTTGAGCCAATCTGATAAAATTATTTTCTTCAAATGCGATGTCTTTTCAGCCTCACTTTGTATCACACGTTATCACCTTATTATTGTCGAAAATCCAATATTGTACAAAATTCATATTACAAAGTCGACTTACAAAATGAAGAAATAAAGCATAAAAAACAATGTTGGTTATTAGCCAAGTAATAATCATATGCTGATGAGGAATCTCATCATTATGAACCTATTTGTACCACCAATTTTCTACATATGTTGAAACAATATAATTAACAGATCATTCAAATACTTTCAAGTGCATTGCATTGACATTCAATGAAAGAATTAGTTTTTACTGTACAAAAGCTTGATTCCCTAAAAATTTGCCAAAAGAAAAAAACCAAAAAAAGGAACCACAAAAATCACGATGGCATCGATGGCCGTGCGCCATATCATATTCGTACCTCCTTAACCACAACACAAAAGGAAACCATCCACATCATCCAAATTCCTCCTACTGCACGACATTGACATTCAATGAAAAAAAAAATAATCTGACACAACCACAATCAAATCAAATTACACAACAATTTGACACAACATTGATCTAAACCATTGATTATTGTGGGACTTATATTGATTGATCTAGATCTCATAATAATCAATGATGAAGATGAATGTTGTGTAATTTGATTGTGCCAGTATCACCCCTCATGAAATAATTAGTATGAGAAAGCTTTTATTTTCTTAAAGTATGCGTGTAAGAAACCAATAAACAAACTAAAAGCCTCACGATTGTATCATGCGATTCTTGCTTCCAATTGTTTTCACTCTTCAATCTTCTTAAATTAGAAAAAGTGAAGGGCTGGAAAAAGGAGGCAAAAATATAATATCAGACATTGACCCAAAACATAAGTAAAATTTACGGAAAAAAACTCTACAAATCCAAAACATTAAACTTGAAGAACACATCAAGAAACTTAACCAAACTGAAGCGTCTTTAACTCTTTATGCATGGCAATGAAGTTTGAAGAACATGGCACAATGAATTCTGCTTCAGTAGTGTTCAAGTATATAAGTAAACATAACATGCAAAGCCATGCATGGGACCAAGTATATATCATGCAATCGAAAGACTTATAAGAGAGGCCAAGACTTATACCACTACAAAGTGAGGCCAAGACTTACAAGAGATTCAAAATCCTAGAAAGACTTGTTAAGATAACATCTAATTAATTGGTAGCAGTGGTACGTAAACTGTTACATCTACTTGCGTTGTAGTACTGCGAGATCTTCCTTTTGTAGTTAGCTATTCGATGCACGGCAATCTCTCTTCTCTCTTCGACATTATCTTTCTCTTGTCGTAGATTGGCTGCGTTGGTCTCGATATTGTAGGCCAGAACACGAGGCGATGCTAACCCGATCTCCGCAGGTATTACTGCTTCACACCCGTAGGCCATGGCGAAAGGAGTTTCCTGCGTGGCCGTATTGGGAGCTGTCTGATACGACCATAGAATACTAGGAAGTTGAGCTGCCCAATCACGACCCTCATCTTCCAGTCGTTTCTTTAGACCAAACTTAATCTGACTATTCGTTCGTTCGACCTGCCCATTGGATTGAGGTCAGCCCATTGAGGTTGGCTTGTGCTCGATCTTGTACTCTTTAAGCCAATTTTGAACCCTTTCGTCGAGAAACTGAGTCCCATTATCAGAGATTAGATACTTAGGAACCCCAAACCTGCATAAGATATTTTCCCAGAGAAATTTCTTGATGGTCGAGGCTCTGATGTCGGTAAGAGCCTTGGCCTCGACCAACTCGGTGAAGTAGTCCACTGCTGCCACCATAAAATTGACGTTGCCCGGAGCTCGAGGTAAAGGCCCAACTATGTCGATTCCCCACTCATCAAATGGCCATACCGATTCGATAGCATTCATTTCCCGTGCTTGCTGATGTGTTATCACATCGTGCACTTGGAAAGCTCTGCATCTCATCACTAGACGGTTGGCATCTCTTTGCATAGAAGGCCAAAAATAACCTGCTAGCTTGCATTTTCTTGCCAGCATCCGAGCTCCGCAGTGATTGCCGCAAACTCCCCAATGTGTTTCTTCGAGCAGATGTGCCCCTTCTGCCTCCGAGGCACATCGCATCCAGGGGGTCACAAAGGATTTACGATAAAGAACGTAATCAAACAGAGCATACCTGGAGGATTGTAGTCGGGTCTTTCTTGCTTAGGACTTGTCAGACGGAAGAATTCCATCCATAGAGCTATCGGGTCCATCCATGTTGACCCTTGAGTAACCGGCTGTACGTCGACCTCGTCGTAACTCCGCTCTGCTAACATTTTTTTGTAAACAACCAAAAAGATCATATTATTAAGAAACAATCTTGCAAGACACTCGATTAAGCCTGCAGTAGTTGAAAAACAAAGAGCAAAACAGGAGCTAACAACAAAATCCTACAAACAAAGAAACAAAACTCCCCAAAATAAACTCAAGGGTGGTTAAAAGACCAGTAATCAAAAAAGAAAAACCTGGTTGTCGTGGCATCGTGGCAAAGTAGGTGGGACAAAAGTGCATCAAGTTTGGATCAATAACAAAGCCCCATCTGCAACAAATGGTTCATGGAAAAAACAATATCACAAATAGAATAAAAATAGTACTTTAACTATAAATAAACAATGTCATTACCTCTATCATCCCATAACTCCATTACCTTTAACAATAAATACACAATCTCAATACCTCTATCATCTGATAACTCTATTGATTTAAATAGAAGAAATTACATGAAAGCAACCCTCGGTGCATCAAAGTAATTGAGTGGAACCTTTTCCTAATAAAACATCCGTAAAAAAATGGATCAAGAAAGGAAAAAAAACAATGTCCTCTGACCAAAAAATAGTACCTTTAACAAAATCAAGACCCATATTATATTCATTTCGGCAATGACATAACGAACGCCTTCGGTGGAGTAAACATTGCCTCCGATTGTGAGCGAGGCATGTATTTGAAAATTTTACTCATGATGAAACTACACAGCAATAAATCAAAAAACAAAAAAAAACATTGAGATTATAAGGAATTCTATGGCTAATTCAAATGCTACCATTTGGGATGAGTCATCTCAACACCACCTGCAAAAAAAAAAAAAAAAAAAAAAAAAAACAAACCTCACAAAATCAAAATAAAATCAAAATTGAGATTGTAGGGAATTCTACGCCACCGGCTAAAAAATACCGCACAAAATCAAGGCAATAATTTGATGAACCGAGCCCTAATTTTAGAACCAGTGACTATATACTCCTCCGATCGTAAAATCAAATAATGATTCTTCGTCATTATAGGATGCGTTCTGAATGTTTAGGGTGTGGTTTATTATTTGAATTCAATGATAATAATATCACAACTCTTCCCAGAGGGTTTGTTTGAGTGATGATTATCGCAACTTCTGCTTGACTTGGAAGATGGAGAGGGTTTGTTGGAGTGATCAGATTTGTTTTTGAACGTGTAATCCCGATAATTGACGCAAAACAGAATCGGGTTTGAATTTGACGATTATTACGTGTTATAGAAAGCATCATCGTGTTTCATTACCGTGTATGGGTCGTGAAATTGGATATTTTACTTAATTGGGTTAAAAGTGTTTTTTTTTTTATATTATAGTATAGATATAGATGTTGACTAACTTTATATATATATATATATATATATATATATATATATATATATATATATTTCACATATGTGTAAATTTGATTTATGGTAATATAATAAAGATATATTCAATATATATCTTGAAAATATATTTAATATAAGATATTGAATATTAAATGAGATAAATATGGAATATCTATTTTCCGTATTTTACTAGTAAAAGGTTTTTTTTCTCCTCTATCCATTATCCCAATCAGATTGGAATATGGATATGGCCCCACTCCCTATAAAAGGGGAAGTGTGCCAACTCTTGTACATCACAATTTCAAGAGACTAATAGTTCTTGTGAAAAATAATAGAGCTTCTTAGAAAGATTTTGAGAGAGAAAAAAAGGTCGGTCTAGCAACCGAGTTTTTCTGGTAGCAATCCATGATGGGATTCCGGCGGGCTGTTCGTGTGGATCAACGGCAGATGCCGAACACTTGGGCGGCTCCGTGCAGAAACTACAACCGTAGACAAAGTGTCGATTCAATTGGATCAACCAAGGATCTCTTGTCTACTTCTTTTATGCATGTTGCTTAAACAAAGTCGATCTTGGGTCGATATTAAATAAATTTTAAATTCCGCTGCATTCCTGCGTAGATTTCCTAACAATCATAAGATCGTCCGTTTCATAGCGTGATCCACAAAGGCGCTCCGCCACCAATGGACCGTCCGCTTAATAGTGCGGCCACCGTCCGCTTCATAGCACGGCACCCGAGTTCGTCCGCTTCATAGCGCGATCCTAAGGGCAAAGTCAATACATGACACAAGCCACTGAAGGCAAAGTCAATACATGACACATGCCACTGAAGGCAAAGTCAACACATAACACAAGCCACTGAAGGCAAAGTCGATTTAAGACGCAAGCCATGAAAAGACCTACTCTAAGTAAGGCACTAAGGCAACACTAACAAGCGATCCGCCATAATATCAAGCCACCACGGTTCCTCAAGGCATTCAATCCGCGAGAAAACTTTACTCCCCTCATAACATTTCAAGAAAATGCTTAAGGCACGGAGTAGGGGGCCATTGATATGCCTAAACCGTAATCTGGCCCCTGGATCCTTATTCGGGTACGTCCTGCCACCGAAATAGTGGACAAGGCCACAGGCCACTCTAGTCCACGAATTCACAAGCCAATTCAGGATCGCAAGCCTTTGCCCCACTCCAAGCCTTTAGCCTACGAGCGCCAAGAAAACTAGGGGCGCGACCATGAACCCTTTTAGGCTATCAGTGCGCCAAAGTGACCAGAGCCCGCGACATATGTATAAAAGTGCAGGCTACAGCCCAAAGGAAACAAGACAAGGATACGAGGAGCGGCTAAACATTCGGGTCTGCACCACATTGGCTCTGCCGGATCACCGCTGCCCTAAATAGTGTTCCATTGTACATACTTGTGTTTTCACTAATTAAACCCTAATTCGTAGCTTGCCTATAAATAGAGACTCAATGTAACATTTTAAAAATGTCAATTAACAGAAAACATAGGAAAACTCTGCCAAGTTTACTATTCTCTCTACTCTCTATTTGCATAACACGTATACACTTTCAGACCACCGTGAACTCCATATCACCGCTGTGAACCACCGGCTTTCACATAAAAACACCGCATGATATCCAACACCAAATCACAGCTATTTACCTGTGATAATATCGACATTATCACTTTCGAGTGGTGGTTGGGAAATGATGGGTGAGATTTGTAAAAGATTTGGACGGTGATATTTTGGATTAAACATATGAATTTTAAAAAAGAATTAAAAATAACCAGTCTTTAGAAAAAATAGCCCGGCCCCACTTAAAATTAGCCTAGACTAACTAAAAATTATCCCGGCTATTTGAAAAATTAACCCAGCCCTTTGAAAAAATAGTCCGGCCTACTGAGTAATTTTACGGGGTTATGATCGTAAGAATTAAAAATAGCGGTATAAACAAAAAAAACTATTTTTGTTTGGGGTATATATCTTAAATTTCCCCATTGTTTTATTATATATTGGTTATAAAACAGCGATGATGACGTTCCGTCTACGATTGAAGAGTCATCACTACGGTAAGTTAAGAACTTACAAATTAATCACGTAATGTATGTTGTCATCATATATATTAGTTCTTTTTGTTTGCAGGTCTTTCAAGTTTACGTTACGAGTTGATGACAAAGAGAAAGGGCGCCGACAAGTTTACGTTACGAGCTGATAACAAACCGATGTCTTAAAGATGCTGGACGTAGGAATTGAAAATAAATGAAATAAAGAAGGAATATGAAAAAAAAAATCTAATTCTTGTTTATCATGTCGAACCAAAAGCTGCAGGTATTAAGAGCATTTGCAGTAGACACTGTATATCTTGTAGGCTCCGTTTGTTTTGGGTTTGGTTTTATCTACTAGTGGATAATAAAATATGATAAAAATGATTGAACTAATAATTAGAAAGTTAAAATTTTTTTTTTTTGAAATTTGT
The DNA here is from genome assembly GCA_026214975.1 of Gentiana macrophylla. NCBI lineage: Eukaryota > Viridiplantae > Streptophyta > Magnoliopsida > Gentianales > Gentianaceae > Gentiana > Gentiana macrophylla. The sequence goes on along the minus strand of JAOBSW010000905.1, from coordinate 24,856 downwards.
GTAGATAAAGACATGATTGGTGAGGGAAATTGAAATAAAGTAGTATAATGAATAAAATAAGGGTATAAAATGTAATAAAGTAAATAAAGTGAAATGGTGAGAGATGATTTAATATATTTTTATTTGTAGTTGAAGAAATGATTGGTAAGAGAAATTGTAAGAAATAATTGGTGAAGTGATATAAAATAAACCCAACCCCAAACCCAACCCAAAAAAAACGGAGCCATAATAATCAAAAGAAGAGTCCACCTAATGTAAAACTTCTAAAAGGCTGAGCTTGAGTTGGGTTGAATTGGGTTGAGTTTTTACATAGTATAAGTCGGGTTGATTAATGAAAAAACTAACTCAAACCAAACCAAATGACTATAAAACCCAATGGGTTGGTTCGGGTTGGTCTTGGTTGAGTTTCGGGTTTTCATCCATACAACATGCTTCTATAGTAAAACTTTTTTTTTGAAAAACCAAACAATTTTGTTAAGGCAAATCTGACAACGAAGCAGAGATTACATCGTTCGGCGGGGCAGTACCCCAAACCACTCGACCAAGCAAAGCCACACCAAACCTAGCTAGAAGGTGCGCAGGCACATTACCTGTGCGCTTGACAAAAGAGAACTGACAGAAGTGAAAAGAAGACAACAACGCTAAACAGTCAGTCACTAGACAACCTAAAACCGAAAAGTCCTCCGAAGGACGGGAAAGAGCCTAAACACAAGAAAGACAATCGCTCTCAAAGATAACCGAGGTGAGACCCATTTGCACAGCTTCCTCTATAGCCAATAAGATCACCCGCATTTCCAGAAGTTCCGGCCCGTCTCCCGGGTCAAAATGAAAAGAAAATGCGGGCACAATAGTTCCCACACTAGCTCGAAAGATCAGGCCGACCTCCGAACCTTCACACGCAACCGAAGCATCCGCATTACATTTCCAAAAGGCCACATGAGGGGGGCTCCAAGTCTCGGGATAAGAAGACCCAACGCCTATCGATGTTAAGACAGTCATCGCTTGGCGATACTCCAACGCCCCTGCTATCGATGAAGAGACTGTACGCGAGACGTAGATAGGGGCATCATCATACATAGCACTAAACCTAGCCTTCCACATGTTCCAAGGAGCTGTGAAATAGTGGAAACCTCATCAGCAGTATATCATTCCAAAAGCGTGGCAAAGTACTCCTTGAAGCATGATGCCTGGTGGGGCCGACAATCGCTAAATGGTGATGCTCTCCATATTGCCCGAGCATAATCACAACCAAATAGAACATGGTACATAGTCTCTTTCCTTTCCACATGCCAAACACAGACCATCACCAAGATGACGCTTGTGAAGGTTCTCACCGATCGGCAAACACTCCTGTAGACAACGCCAAATAAAATGCTGAACTCGCGGGGCTACTGCAACCCTCCAAACCTCCCGCCAAATACTATCAGCCCCTATGGAAGATGACGCGGAGTGCATCCCCCTTCTAAAGCTCAACGCAAGAAAATACCGACCCTTGCGGTCGTAGTGCCATATCTGCCGATCAATATGGGAGCTACCCGCTATCGGAGTCTGAACAATCACATCTACCTCCTAAGACTGAAAAGCCTGCATAAGCAGAGGCATATTCCACTGTCGCTGACCAGGTAGCATCAGATCACTTACCTTACAATCCGTCGGCAATGGGTGTGAAGCATGGGCAATTCGAAAGGAATGCGGCACTGAGACCCACGCATCATGGAAAACATACACTGAGCTCCCATCACCAATCCGCCATCGCATCCCTGACATAAGTAAGTCCCTTCCCTCCAATAAACTTCTCCAAAGGAATGATGGATGCCTCCCAGACCTGCCGCCATAATAGTCGGCCCGGGGTGATATTTCGCATTAAAGACCCGACTTACTAGGGCCGTGGGAAAGGAAAGGAGACGACATGCCTGCTTAGCCAATAAAGCCAGGTTGAAATACTCAAGATTCCGGAATCCCAAACCACCCATATTCTTTGGCAAACAACACACCTCCCAACTCCGCCAATGCACCTTCCTGCGCTCCTCCGTGTCCCCCCAGAAAAAGCCGCGGATATAACGCTCCCACTCCCGGACCATCGTGACCGGGATTTTAAAGTAGTGCATGATAAAATTAGGGATGACCTGCAAGCTCTATTTGATCATTACCTCTTTACCAGCAGGGGACAAGAGCTTGTCCTTCCAACTAGAGAGCTTCTTCCAAATACGCTCACGAATATGCTATAAAATACACACACATGTATATATCGAAATTTGAGTTCCACACCATATGTTCATAACAATAATCATTAAAAAAACACTTTTTTTGGGAAAGAAAATGTTAAAATTTGATAATTAAGATTGCAACAACATATAGAGATAATAATTAAAAACCAATAATAATACATAAAGAAAACATACACGAATTTTTTTTTCAGAGAAAGGAAAGAATTGTAGATGGAAACCGAAAATGAAGTGATGTAAGTAATATTATAACACCCATTTACTTTGTGCGGAATACACACACACACACACACATATATATATATATATATATATATATATATATATATATATATATATATACATATATATATATATATATCGGGTGGGGTTCGGTCAACTCGAATAAAAAATATAAAAAACCAAACCAACCCAAAAAACTTGGGTTTCGATTGGTTTGGGTTTTCAGGTTGGTTCGGTTTGTGTTTTGGGTTGGATCGGGTTTATTGGTTTTATGCTCAGCCCGTCCGTGCCCAAGAGCATTTGCATTAGATACTGTGAAACTGTATTTTAGAGATTTCAACATTATGATTTTTTTTTTTTTAAATGCATCAGATTTTTTTAACTATAAAATACAGATTCTGTATTTTTTTTTTTTTTTTTGCATCTAAAACATTTATACAGATTTTGTAAGTTTTGAATTATATTTATGAGACATTATATAAAATAGAAAATCTGATGTTGATTATCTTGATAGCGATTCTGTAGACTATAAGTATTTAAAACAATAAAATAAAGTATTCATATAAAATAAAATATTAATTAAGAGAATTCGATACAAGTTTCTAATAAAATTATGCACTCAAATGTTTTATTTGGATTTCGAATGATAACAAACAAATAATTGACATTGAATGATCAGTACCACATGTTATACGACGATGATCAGAACCACATAGGTAATATGACGATTGTTGTTTCGAGGGGGTCAGAAGCTTTCACATTTGTTCTTTACAGATGATCTTATCCTTTTTGGAGAGGCTTCAGTGGATCTAGCAAAAGAAATGGAGCGGGTTCTTTCAGTGTTCTGTAGTCTCTCGGCCCAAAAAATTAGCATTGCAAAATCTAAATTTGCAGTTTCACCTAATGTACCATCACAAACGGCTGCTTGCATTGCTGGGGTTCTAGGAATGTCCCAGACATGGAATTTAGAGAAATATTTGGGTGTTCCCCTTCATCATAACAGAATCAAGAAAGAAGACTTTCAGTTTGTTGTCGATAAAGTGCGGTCCAAGCTTCAATCCTGGAAGGCATCCACCCTATCTAAAGTAGGCCGTGCAATTTTAACTCAAACGGTCCTCACAACGACCCCTCTATTACCATATGCAAACGGTAAAGCTACCCTCTGCCACCTCCAATGAGCTCGACAAACTGGCCCGCTCTTTTATCTGGGGCGACTATGAAGACAAGAGAAGCATTCACCACGTTGCATGGGACACTATATGTCGGCCAAAAAATCTTGGTGGGCTAGGAATACGGAAGGCTCGGGATATGAATATTGCGCTTTTGGCAAAGCTAGTCTGGCAACTTTTGACGGACCAAAATAAACTTTGGGTCCAAATTTTGCGGAAAAAGTATGGCTCACCACTCGATCCACCTAAACCGGGCTGCTCTTTTATATGGAGACACATTTGTTATGCAGCTAACGAACCGAGGGACGCACTAACCTGGGATGATGAAGGCCGCCCCATTTGGAAGCCTGCCCTTTCAGGTAAATTTTCTGTCAGCTCGGCCTACTCTGAAATTCATAGAACTACTATTCCCCCACAACATGTTGATGTGGGTTGGAAGCATATTTGGGACATCAAAGGCCCCCTTCCTGGAAATATCCTCCTCTGGCAGACACGTCAGCAAGCCCTCCCAACAGCATCGAATTTATACCAACGACACATTATCGATACCGATATATGCGCTAATTGCCAAAATCACACCGAGACGAGTATTCCTGCTTTGCGCGATTGCGGATGGGTAAAAAACTTGTGGAGAAGCGTTATTCATCCGTAAAGTTGGAATGAATTCACTACCATTGATGAGATCCCCCGATGGCTTGATACTTGCCTTAGCCGCAACATGTATAAAAAGGACAACTTGCAGTTTTGGAAGTTTCTTTTCAGAGAGCTCATTCTGAGCATTTGGTATTGGCGCAATGAAGTACTTCATCAAAGTGACAAACGGAAGCCACCAGTGGAAGTGCCCTTATCCCAAGCGATTAGGAAAGCTCGTGAACTCCGATTAGCATGACAAAACTAGTTTTGATTTTAGTCTTAGCAGCCTTTGTTTAATACTTTGATACGTTGATTGAACTCGTTGTACAAATTTTGTTTATAAATAAAGATCCTCTTTAACCAAAAAAAATATGACTATCATATAAACTGTGTGGTTTTAATCATCTTGCTCGTCACTTCATTCTATACGGAGTCATCACCTAAAAACCTCTCGTAAACCTCACCGTCCAAAGTGCACGCAGCTGCTTGACGAGTTGTCCAAAATGGATCTTGATCCTCTCCAATATACTTGACGGTCAAGTGCAACAAAACACATAAAACGATGTCGTTTTTAATATAGTTTACAAATGAAATGATATCATTTTGCGTGTTTTTTTACATTTAACCGTCAAGTATGTTGAAGGAGATTTTTTTTTCCTTGAAAAATGTACAACAGCTACTTGATGAGTTGTGATGGTGATTAATCGCAATGCTATTGTCACACCAAATATTTTTTTCCACGCAATGTCTTGTTTGCCTATCAGTATTTTTTGTGATACTCATATCTTCTTTTGTAATTCTTCTTCTTTTTTATATAATCTTTTTTATAAAATAATTTATAGAATTTCTTTTGTTTAAATCTATAGACATCAAAAAACAAAAAAACACGTTAATTTTTGTTTTTTTCTCTCCTTTGGTGAAAAAACCCTCCTTTGGTGCGGCGCCCTCCTCGTAGAGCTTCCCCTCCTCTTCCAACTACTATGGAGAAGGAGGCCTTATCTTCTCTGCTACAGAATCTCAAGCTGACGTCGGAAGAGCTGTCTACTACAACTCTCACGGCAGACGATGTTGCGGACGGGGAGCCTCTCAAAGATCTCAGCGTTATTGGTAAGCTCTTCTCGACGCGAGATCAATCACTTAAGAATTTGAGGCCTGCTATGGTTAAATCATGGGCATGTGATCCGTTTACTTCCATTCGATTGCGGCGTAATGTGTTCCAATTTGTCTTTACAAACCTTAATGATAAAGAACGAGTCTTGAGGGATGGCCCTTGGTGTTTTGATGGATTTCTTCTATTGCTTCGAGAGTGGGATGACCGGTGGCAATCTTCTGGTGATTTTTTCCGTCATGCTGATTTCTGGGTACATGTTGTTGAGTTGGCGACTCACCTTAACTCGCCGGCAGTGTGTAGGCGTGTGGCAAGAGCTTTTCACGGCTGTTCACGTGCGCAGGTTAGGGAAGATTTGAATACGGGTCAACGTTTTATGCGGTTCCGAGTGCAGGTTCCTACGGACGCACCCTTCCGGTGAGTTTTGGGCCTTGATGTACTTGGTGAAGCCGCTACAGGTAGGCTTTATTATGAGCGGCTGCCAAATTTGTGCCTTAATTGTGGGCATATTGATCACACGGTGAAGTTTTGCCCTAATTTGGATCACGAGCTATCGGTCGAAGAGCAGAAAAAGATGCCGTATGGTCCTTGGTTAGAGGCAGTTCGTCGTTCGGATTTGCTTGTGGAGGTCGATTTGGCTGGGCCATCTTCCCCATGTACTCCCACACTCCCGCCTTCAGACACTAATCCGCCTCGTTCTAGCCCCTCAGTTGGAGGCAACCTGATTCAGGGATCTAATGCCATGCATATGGATGAAGGGCCAGCCAATAATGTGTTGGCTGTTGTAGTATCCCCGCAACAGCATGTTCGAAGTGGTGATGACTTAGTCAATAATATGGGTTCATTGCATGGTGATTTTTGCATGGAGGAGGTTGGGAACATGCTGCATGAGCAGCCACTTGGTGAGGCCAGTGGCGGACCCAGGAAAATTTTCCAGTGGTGGTCAGATTAAAAAAAAAAAATGTGAAAAAAACATGCATCACCCAAGATTCAAACCAATGACCTTAGGGTGTATAATAAAAGTTTTAACCAGTTGAAATAAACACATAATTACATTAAAAAATGTCTGAAAATGTATACATATATATTTTTAATATTATTAGAGGGGTATACTAGTAGCTTCGCCCGGAATATTGAGTGGGGTCCATGCACCCCCCCTCTCCTATGCTGGGTCCGCCCCTGGGTGAGGCATCCATGGAATCGTCCTTCTTGTCACGGGTGATGCAAGCTTCCGTTTTTCATGCTGGTGTGTCATCGGGGCTTTCGCAGCTAGGCATGGGATTTTCTTTTGAGCCACTCCCAATGCAGATTGGGGCACATGATAAAAGGCTGCGGGTCTCCACATACAAGAAACTAGCTCGTCAAAAGGGTGGTGAGCTTCGAATCTCTGAAGGGGGCAATTCCTCTGTTGACTGTGATGTGCGTGTTGGAGGAAAGAGGAAATCAGAGGCATTTGTTGATGATGTAGTGCCAGCGAAGAAGTTAAGTGTTTCATCTAGTCCGGCGGAGCCTGCAACGCAGGCCCGCCAAGAGCCATGAGTTTGTTATGTTGGAACTGCCGAGGGCTTGGCCACCCTCGGGCAGTGAGAGCATTGAAAGGCCTTGTAAATACTTTTTCGCCTTCTATTTTATTTTTGTCAGAAACTAAATTAAGTGAAAGTCGTTTCGAATATGTTCGTTGTTCGCTTGGGTTTTCTAGCGCGCTTGTTGTGGGGAGTGTGGGTGCAAGTGGGGGTCTTGCTCTGTTATGGAATGATGATATTGATCTTTTAATTTCTACGTTTAACGCTGGACATATTGATGCTATTATTCGTAGTGCTACAGCTCCGACTTGGCGCTTCACTGGCTTCTATGGCAACCCGATTGTTAGAGAGAGGGAGCACTCTTGGGCGTTATTACGACGTCTTCATGAGCGGATGTCACTCCCATGGTTGGTTGCAGGGGATTTTAATGAGGTCCTTTTACGTACAGAGCAGGATGGGCCGAATCCTCGTCCATATCCCCAGATCGCAGCATTCCAGCGAGTTCTTGTTGATTGTGATCTTGTAGATTTGGGGTATGTTGGAGCACCTTTTACATGGTATAAACGAGCAGATGGTTCGGCGACTAGAGTTAGGTTGGACAGAGGGATTGCCAACCTAGAGTGGCGCACTCTCTTCCCTCAGCATTCGGTGTATCACCTATCTAGTTCCCGGTCGGACCACGTCCCTATTTTGATCTCGCCGGATAATCCTTTTGATAAGGGTTTGGCCAAGTGGACCCCAGTGCCACATTATGATCCCTTTTGGATTAGAGATGAAGAGTTCGCGGATTGCTTCAAGGCTTAACGGCAAGGCGGTAGTGTCAGGGTCCTCTTCTCTTGTTCGAGAGTGACCCAAGTTCGTAGGGAATTGAGGCATTGGAGTTCCCAAAGGCATGGGAATCTTGGGAAACGCATTGCGGAGAAGGAGGAGGAGCTGAGGAGGTTACGTGAGTCATCCGATTATTCGACCCATCGGAGCGTATACTTATGCGATAATTAGATCGATCGGTGTCGAGACTATGGAGGAGGAATATTGGCGGCAAAGGGCGGAGTGAGTGGTTAGCGATGACCGATGCGAATACACGTTACTTTCATCACAAGGCGGCAAATGGAGAGAAACGTAATTCTATTCATTTGTTGCATGATTCCCGAGGGTGGTGTGGGATGAGCTGCGCAGACATGGAACGTGTTGCGGTGGATTATTTTCAGGCAATCTATTCATCGAACGAGACTATAGTGGATTTAGATGGGTTGTCTTTTACAGCGATGGATGTTGCCCAACGGCAGGTTTTGGCGGCTGAGTTTACGCGGGAAGAAGTTTGTGCTGCTCTGAAGCAGCTTCCGGGGAGGAAGTCGCCGGGGCCGGATGGTATGCATGTGATTTTCTTACAAAAATTTTGGGGCATAGTTGGGGATGATGTTCTGCGAGTAGTGTTGGATGTCTTGAATAATGGTGCTCCCCTAGGCCGACTTAATGAAACTTATATCTCGTTGATTCCCAAAGTTTCTACCCTGCGATTATGATCGAGTTTCGTCCGATTGCATTGTGCAACTCGACCTATAAACTTATCTCTCGGGTGATAATTAATCGTCTTAAAAGGGTGATTGGGGATGTGATCTCGGAGAATCAAAGTGCGTTTGTTTCAGGCCGCCTCATTACGGACAATGCGATTATTGCTTTTGAAGCCTTTCACTCTCTAAACGCGGGGGCTCTCGGCTGTGACTCTCATGCAGCGCTGAAGCTAGATATGGCTAAGGCCTTTGACAGAGTAGAGTGGCAATACCTCTGGAGGGTTATGGAGCGTATGAGCTTTCCCCCGACCTTCATTGACTTGGTACGCCGGTGCGTGACGTCAGTGTCATATCGTATTTTGATTAACGGGAAGCCTAGCCGGCGAGTAATGCCGACCAGGGGTATTCGGCAGGGAGATCCGCTCTCGCCTTTTCTTTTCATCATTTGTGCAGAGGGATTTACAGCTTTGCTTCATGATTACATGCAGCGGGGCGCTTTGCGTGGTATTCGTTTTGGCAGAGAGGCGGAAGTATCTATCTCCCATTTATTATTTGCTGATGATTGTATGATATTTTTTGAGCTTTTGGTAGGGGTAGGGGAGACATTGGTGGAGCTGTTTGACAGGTATGGTGCTCTTTCTGGTCAAGCCATTAACTTCCATAAATCTAATTTGTATTTTTCGGAGGGAGTCTCGGCAGCGGAGCAAGCGGCAATGTCTGAGTTACTGCAAATTCCTCTCGGGGATGGTTCTGGGAAGTATTTGGGGTTGCCGTATGTGATAGGGCGGAATAAGCGTCAGGTGTTTGAATTCCTAAGGGATAAGATACGCAAAAAGGTAGCGGGTTGGAAGGATAAATTGCTCTCGCCTGCCGGGAAGGAAGTGTTTATCAAGTCGGCTCTTCAGGCTATTCCTACGTTTATCATGCAGTGCTTCAAGGTTCCGACTACACTCATCCGGGAACTTGAGCAAGCCATCGTGGGTTTTTTGGGGGACACAGAAATAGGCGTCGAGTACATTAGAAAAGCTGAAGCTTTGTTGCTTGCCGAAGAATCTGGGGGCTTAGGTTTTGAGATTTGGAATGCTTCAACTCAGCCCTATTGGCAAAAAAGCAGTCTTGGCGGATTCTTAATAGTCCGGGCTCATTGGCAGCACAAGTCTTGCATGCGAAATATTTTGAAGACAGTACCATTCTTGCGGCTGGATTAGGGGCTCGGCCGTCGTTTCTTTGGCGCAGCATATTGGAGGGGCGAGACCTCTTGCTTAGTGGGCTGCGCTGGAGGGTGGGGGACGGTGACTCGGTTTTTCTTTTTCATGACGCCTGGACTAGCCGACGACGCCGTTTCAGATACCTTTGCGGGGCATGAGCTTCCAACAGACTCCAAGGTGTCAGCTTTATTTATCCCGAATGCAAGGATGTGGGATGTGCAGCGGATTCAGCAGCTGTTTCGGCCGTGGGAATCAGATGCTATTTTAGCAACCACTATAGCCCCAGGCGGGCATCTGGATAAGAGGATTTGGCACTATGATCGTAAGGGGGTCTATACAGTAAGATCAGGTTACTTTCTGGCCTTATCACTCTACCGGTCGGCGTCCGCGAGCGGCCCCACTACTTCAAATGGGGAGAATAGAATATGGAGGAGTTGTTGGCAATTACCGGTGCGACCTCGTATTCACACTTTTTGTGGAGGTGCCTTCATGATCGCTTGCTTGCTATTAAGCGGGGTCATGCGCGTAGAGTATGGGAGATGGTATTTGCTTGGCATGTGGTGGGAGTCTGGAAACTATGCGACATGTGCTTTTGAGTGTGAAATGGCGGACGAGATTTGGAGGGTGTCGCCATTTTATGGGATTCTCAGGCGCCTTCTCTCGGCCTCCTTGCGGATTTCTTCCTACGCTATTAGAGAGCTGGGAGTCCAGGACACTTCGCGCGGTTTGTGTGGCTTATGTGGGAAATTTGGAAGGCACGATGCTCTGCGGTGTTTGACGACCAAAGCATTTATGTTTCAGAAGCGTGTGCCCGCTCTCTCCGCGAAAGATCGATCGAGTATTGGGAGGCTATGGCACTTTATCAAACGCAGACCGCAGTCCACGTCTGGCGAGACAAATGGGTAAAGCCACCGGAAGGGTAGTTAAGGAGTAATGTGGATCGTCGATTTGGATGTGAGGCGGTATTGGCATCATTTTCCGGGACTCTCTGGGGCGATCCTGTATTCCTTTGCGTACCACTTCGACCGAGGGACCCGATAGAATTCTTGGAGCTAAAGGCCATTTCCTTGGCCTAAGAGGCGAGGCAATTGGGGTTCAGCCGACTAGTTGTGAAAGTGATTGTTTAGCTTGCGTGGCGCGTCTTGAGAACCCCCGTGGAGGATCTCACGGCACATGGGTGCCTAATTCGAATCTGTTTGGCTCTTTTATCTAGTTTCATATCTGTTTCTTTCGCTTTTGTTCGGCGTGCAGGGAATGTCCCTGCCCACCTGTTAGCTCGACATGCTTTGTCAATTTCTACTCGGACTTCTTGGGGTAGCTCACCCCCTGATGACGTTTTGACCGCTTGTTTGGCGGATGTTATTTATTAAAAAAAAAATTTCCACAAAAAAAAAAAAAAAAAAAAAATCTATAGACATCATGATGTTCATATAATTTATGTATAGGTCCAACGATTATAATTTATTTTCGAATACATGATAAATAATTATTAGAAAAAATACAAATAATACTAACACAACACATTATTTCTCAATCCGTATATTAAATTAAATCAATATTGGAACACAATCGCTCTAAAATACATGTTGCATAATAACTCTTCTCATGTGGATATTCAATAGTTATGTTAATTATCTCTCGTATTGTTGGAGAATTTGAATTAAAAAATTAATGGAGAGTCGCATCGGTTCGGTGAAATGTTACAACCCCGTAAGAGGTTGTATCCTTTCGATTTAAGGTATCAACCTTTGAATGACCGGACACGTTTCTCCTATAAATGCCCACCATTATAATGAAAACGAATGCAGATTTTTTGTACGAATTATGTCACACAAAATTCTGGCCAGTTGCATTAAAATATTCATACAAACACTTTGCATAAATTCGAGTCAAGAAGAGATATACAGAACATGATCGGTTCGCTGGCTTCTTCTCATTGAAGTGCAACAATCCAAAGAAGGTATGATTGTTGTATCTTGGGAGACGATTGTCATTACCGTATGCACATAATTGAGGCAAAAACGTCTTAAAGACAGAGTGCTGCACTTGCCTCAGTCAATAAGTTTTCTGTCCCATTTTATGTTTTCGTTTTTGCTTGAATTACGTGTTAAACAACGTGCTAGATTGTTATTTTCCCTAACAAATATAATATACTAAGAACACTTGAACTAGTGTCTCTAAATGATGTTAAATCTGTATTTTTATTGATTTAACACTTCAGATTTACCTAAAATAACAATGCAATAGAATATGTAGGATGATTCTGAAGCTCTCAGATCATCTACTAATTGCACTGGGTCTCTACGGCCACAAATTTTATTTCTCTCTCCAATTGTTCTATCATTCGGCTCTACTGCTTGACTCTTTTTTTTTTCACACGATGCTAAATTGTCTTTTGCTAAATGTTATCTCTTTTCTTCCTCAATTTTGTATGCCAAATTCTAGTTTTTTTTATTATCTTCAAAGACATTCCTTTGAGAGCCAAAGGTCAAGTTATAAAGGTAAGGCTTTCCAATACGTAAGAGTCAAATAATAACAAAGAACGAAGAAAGGTCTTTCATATCTCTATATACAGTGGCAGAGTCAGAATATTTTTTCAGCGGGGTCCGTAAATATTTAATATACTAAATAATTTTTTTCATGGGGTCCGAAATATTTTGTAAGTAAAATGCAGAGTATTTTTATTTTTAGCGGGGTCCGTGGAACCCCCTATGATAAACCTAGATCCGCCCCTGTCTATATATATAGACATGTACATATTTCTTTATTTATATGTATGTGAGAATATGTCTTTTTATTATTGTTTTTTTTTTTCTTCACACGATGCTAAATTGTCTTTTGCTAAATGTTATCTCTTTTCTTCCTCAATTTTGTATGCCAAATTCTAGTTTTTTTTTTTATTATCTTCAAAGACCTTCCTAAATAAATAAAATAAATAACAAAGAACGAAGAAAGGTCTTTCATATCTCTATATATATAGACATGTACATATTTCTTTATTTATATGTATGTGAGAATATGTCTTTTTATTATTGTTTTTAATTATTTTAGTGTTATATATAAGGAATGTCTTTTCACACGTATATTATTCTCGATGCGTTTAGTCGTGAAACGATATTACGATTCAATTCGAGTCAAAATTTTGGATGTTTTATATACCGATTACAGTGAAAAGACTTGGTGAGTCAAGAAACTTTTAACATTCTGTCTGAATTTTGGTCATAATCAACGAGTTTGCAAATTATTCTGACCCAATTAAGGTTAGAAAACGATGATTATTCTGATTAAATTCGATTCAGGATTATGAATGTTTTCCGTACCCGATACCGATCAGAAAGACTTTCTGACTAAAATTAAGTCCAGAAAACTGTTAACATTCTGTTTGAAATTCGATCAAAATCAATGAGTGCAAAAAAACATAAATTTGAAGGGTAAAAGTGGAAAAAAAATGTTGTGTATTAAGACTTTTAATTGTGTGAAAAAACATTCCTATATATTCTAGAGACTCGGATGCAGTTGACTCTCGATGAAGATTCTGTAAAATGGACAAAAGTGGTGTTTGTGTCTGTAAAACAGAGAATCTGTTAAGAAACACTGATGAGAGTGCTCCAACTCTTCTTCGTAATATATGTGGATATCCATTAGATATGATCTATCTCCCGTTAAGTACTAGTATATAGTTAGTTTATTTAATTGATAAGTATTGACGTAAATATATTATGTAATAGACAAATATTGATACACGATAATATCACGTGTGATATACGACAACTTTATTAATCGGTGTCACATATGATAATCCTCAGGGATAAGAATAAGCCGACTTATATCCAAATTATAATAGCAAACTCCATTTCTCTTCCATTAGTGTTCTTATTGTTGTCACATATTATTTTTGATGCCTTGAACGATATTAATTAATTGGGATATTAACACTTTTGATCGCTAATCTATTAAGATCTTTCTTAAAACTACCCTTTATGTTAGATTGTAACGTTTTTCATCATTTCTATGTGATTTTGTTATACTTTCAGGAGAACAAACATGACTTTGCCTAAATGACTGACGTTTTGAACGGAAATCCTATATAGCAATCTATCATCTAATTCGACAAAAATATCTGTTCCAAAATCCTTCCCCTTATCACATTGTCAAATGAGCCAAGTTGAATGATTTCTTCCCGTACAGGATTACTGCGATTGTCTGCTCAAATTTCAACATAACCGATGATATACTTATTGTGCGTAATAAAATTGATGCATAAAATTCGTCCAATGTACTGCAAGTGAACGACTGAATCAAAACCAGTCTCCTATATTTTTGGTTGCTGAATTCAAGTTCAAGAACAATTATTATAATTAAATGGCTAATCAAAATGTCAAAAGGAATAAAAAAATGAAAAAAAGAGAAAAAAATAAGAGCAATTATTTTCTGAGGACTTTTGTCCAAAACATTAGTAAAATAGACAAATTAATGTTTTTTTTTTCTTAAAGTCTCCGGTATCCGAAACCCACTGGTTCGATTAATTCGGAGTTTGGTTCGTGTCGTGTCTGCAGAGTCTGACAAATTTATGTTAGTTGTCATGAAACAGTAACAAAATCGAAAATCATAACAATCAAACATAAGTAACCCTAAAAGATGAGGGACAAAAAATGTTAATATATATCCCTTAATTAATTAATGTGTTTTTTTAAATTTTTTTTTTTTTTTTTTTTTTTTTTTTTGAGAGGTTAAAATTTATAGAATTTCTTTCAGGGTAATCTATAAAATACAGAAAAATAATAAACTCTTCTGCTTCACCGAATCACCGTCTCATATCGAATAGACCAAGTTTCCTCTTAGTTCCTTCTTGAAAACCCTAATCCCTTTTCCCAGTTGCTCGGAGATCCGAACGCAATTTGAGTCTTTTGCTCTTCTGATACGGGGGATTCATAATTATTTAGATTTGAGTGTAGTATTAGGAGAAGTGATGGCGGCGGCGGCGACGGTCAGCTCTGCTGGCATGTTGTTGGCGATGTTGAATGAGAACACCCCACAACTGAAGCAACATGTGCTTACGAATCTCAACACCTTCGTTGATTACTGTTGGCCGAATCTCATGTAACTTCTAAATTTCTTTTTTTTTGTTGCTTTCTTTTCCAATGATGAAAACTTTTTTCTTGGTTGGTTCTTGAAGTTGTGCTTTTATTTGGGGTTGTGAATTTGGGTCTTTAGGTTTTTATATTATCGGATTTGGTTGTTTCATGAGCTAACTTGATGCTGGTAATTCCAAAGTTTGTTACTTTTAAGTGTTTTTGGTTGTAAAGAACTGGACTTGGTGAAAATTTAGCTGGGATCAACTTCAGTGTGAATTTTTTTCGTCCAACCCAGTTGAATATATAGCCAAACCAGCACATATTTCTAGTGCTGAGCTCGGAGGGTAGTTAACTCTGGTCCATGATTTTAGCTTTTGGTACTAGGAAGAAATATACTCTCTAACCCCTTTAGATGAATTTCACTTGAATCATAGTATATTACCTCCATTGTCTATGCTATATGCGTTATTTTGATTTCGTGTATTTCTGCGTTATGATTACTTGGTTGTATATGTTAATGTACATGTGTATTTTATCTTAGTGGTGTTTGTATTATTTGCAACTCTATTCGCTTTTTATGCAGCCTATTTTTTTTTTTTTTTTTTTTTTTTTTTTTTTGCATCGCTAGATAGAGCCGTATTTGTAAAAGATTTTCTTGCTCTTGCTGGAATCATATTGTTCCTTCTGGTGTCGATTTAAAAGCATGTTTGCTTAGCATTGGTGATTTCTTATATTTTTTTCACATTCAGTGGCTTTCTTTATGTGTTTGGTTTCCCAGTTTTCATATGGTTTCTCTTGCTTGGGCTTATTGGCATTCAAGTTCCTTGTTTTGTCTAATGATATGTTTAAGTATTTTCTTGCTGAATTTCATTTTGTCTGAATTGTTGCATTGGTTAAATATTTGCATGTCTAGGCAGTGTGTATTTGAACATCTTTACTTGATAATGCAGAGAAAGTGTTTATGAAGATGAAACTTTTGACGAGTCACATAGACAACTTGCTGCTTTACTTGAGCAATTTACTTCCAAACTGTCATACTTGATTTACTGAGACACACAACCTCAGTTGGTACATGGCTACTTTAACCGGCCGGAAAGTTGACACAATCAGTTCATTCCCTAGTAGTTTAGGAGGGTTATCTTTATGTAAACAGTTAAAGTACATTTGTCACCAATAGCATGTGTGAATAGATGATAAAAAAATATGTTATGTTATTTTAATGTATATGCAAGTCATGCACCAAATAGAAGTTTTCCATTTTGGAGTGAGTTGTACACTTGATATCTGTCTAATTTATTTTCATGTTTCTGCCTTCAGGTTTTATGTTACTTGGGGGATTCAAATGGCTCATTGTCATATGCTTTAGGGGCTGGCCCCCTGTTTGATGTTTCAGAGGACTCTGACTATGTCCGCACTATCCTGGGTATGGTTTTACATCTTGTATTTTGATTGCTGTTTGCAAATTGTGTGCATAATATGAATTTTTCGGTTGAACTGTTTCCTCCTTCATTCAGCTAAAAGCCATAGACAAGTATGCCAGTTTGAAGACGAAAGCTGCTGAGTCAAACGATGAAACTAGTGATCCTAGACCGGAGGCTATTGTTGAGAGAATGCTTAATAAAGTATGTTTAAACGCTACTAGTTACGGTAGTGGATGCATTGATGCTCTGGTCTTGTTAATGACTTCTTTCTCTCTTTATATCAGGTGCATAGCTGATGGAAGGTATCAGCAAGCTGTGGAGCGTCGATCAGTGCCGAGGTATTCTTGTTTTTTTCGGTCCTGTGTTTTTGTTCCTTTATACTAAATATTGTGTGATATATTGTAGTATGGTAGTAGATAAGTCGTGCATCTCCTGTATTTTTGGCTTTTTAATATAGAGCGCCTCAGGTAATTTTAGTCTCGATCAAGTATTGAGTTCTGATTTCAAATCATTTATTTGGATAAATTCTATATTTAGATCTAAATACATGATTTGAAATCAGAACTCAATACTTGACCATGACTAAATGAAATGTTTATTGATTAAATATTAAAATTACTAACTTGTGTCTTAATTAATCGATTAACGTTTAATCTATTAAATAATTTTATCCAATCAATTAACTAATTAACATTTAATCAATTAAATGATTTTAATTGAAATAAAATTAACTATTAGTTTCAAACAATTTTAATTTTAATTTTAATCAATTAGAACTATTCCAACATAAATCAAAATTAAAATTAAGTCTTTTTTGTTTCTTTCCTTTTGATTCCTAATTCAAAGGGAAGCTTTTGATTTCCAATACCAAAAGACACCAACCTTGGCCTTTCCAAAATCAAAATTTTGAAAAGGGCTAGTCTTATGCTTTTTCCAAAATCAAATATTTTGAAAATGGCCTAGAGCCTATTCCCCTTTTTTTGTGTTTCGTTTAGTGAATCAATATCATGCATCTAGAAAAATTACTACGCAAATTAACGGGCTTATTGCTTAAGCTCGATGCTCTCTCTGATACCACTGTTAGAAAATTGATCTGTACTATATATGATTAAAAAAACACTTGCACTTGAATATCTAAGAAAAGTAAGTCTGCATTTTAACGATCTAAAAGACTACAACCATTCAAATCCATCTAAAAACAACATTATCGATCCCTTCATAGATATCTAAAATACATCTGTAAGAGAGGCGCATTTCACTAGATCGTCAACTTAACTACTCTCCCAGTCTCACCCATTTCACTAGACATGGAGATTAGGTAAAATGGATTGAAGTATAAAGATTGATTCTGTGAGAAGCTTACAACCAGCTAGCTCGTGATACTATCTGTCAACATGAATTGGAGCAAATCAACAAACATATAGTAGACAAAAATAAGCTCTTGTAGACTTCAGCCGCCTCAAGTGCTTCTCCAAGTCAACTTAATAGTTGACTTGTGGACCATACAACTAGTGGATAAAAAAAATACGTGGACCACACAACTATTTTTTATTATTATTTTATTTTAAATAGTATAGGACCTAATTGCAAATTAGACAAATTGGTGGATTAAAAAACAATTTCTTTACTCTCTTACAAGATATATTCCCTTTTCCATAGTTCAGGTTCTCACTTTCACCTCGCACTCGTGTCCTACTCCATTTTTTCTTGCAACAGATCTTCTTCTCCGTTTCTCTATTGTACTCTCCCCTTTTTTCTTTTCCATCTTCCCTTTCCTTTTTCTCAACTACTTGAGCTTCCATCTACATAATACTCTAAAAAGGTTGGAGCTTTTCACCTTAATTTTATTCTAGTTTTCTTACTAGTCTAGAAAGGTGGTACATCTTAACGTAGAAGTTTTGACCTTTTCATGTTTCTAGCTAGTTTTCTTACTAATGCTGCTGCATGTTTGCAAAATATTTACATTTTCTTTAATTTACACAAAGTTCAATGAGAAAGCTTACATTTTTAGCTTTTTTGTTTTGTTTTTGTGAAAGCTTACATTTTTAGCATTTTTTGTTGTTGTTGTTGTGAAAGCTTACATTTTTTAGCATTTTCTTTCCATTAAAAATGGATTATAATGAACAACCTTTAAGGTTTGTGATTATAGTGTTCTAGTGCTTTACTGTTTGCAACTATGCTTGTGAAATGTGATGCTTTAGGCGTGTGGTGATAATTTCTTTTATGCATTAGATAGATAGGAGACCGACTAGATAGGCCGACCCCATTCGTGTGGAGACACCACGCAAAAATTTCCCAGTTTAGAACACTGTATAGTACACTAACAACTCAAACAGTAGACTTTTAAGGTAGGAAAATGGTGACATACAATAGTGCAGGGGTCAAGTTTTTAATTAAATCTGAATTGTTGTTGCCTTTGTCTGGAAGAAACCCCGGGAATGAACTTGCATTTAATATTTCTTCTTTCTCGCGTGTTATTTTAAATAAAAAGAATCATCTGTGAGTTGGAATATCACAAGGGGCAAAATGAAACAGTCAAATGAAACAAAGGGAGGACAAGTCATAAAATGGTGGTACCGTTAAGGCAGCGTCTATCTACCTTAATTTGCACACGATTGTATCTCCATCAAACTAACATAAAAATTATAAAAATAAACCATGAAATCTATAAACCTAAAATAATATAATAAATATATTGATCATACCATATAGCCTGCGGATATCATCCTGTTGTCTAAACACCATATACAATGGGGGGTAAGAGGTAGGATTGATGTTCGAGGCTGCAGTGAGTGTAAATTGACTTTGAAAATAGGCCAAATTAATAATAATAATAATTCGTCGGTTGGTTAAACCTTGCATACGGTAACACCAACGTAAGATGCGTTAGTGGTTTCAATCGATGCGCTTTTCCATTGATCCAGCTCTTGAGTTCTCCAATATTCTTCATTCCCACATATCATTGATATGAGTGGGGCATATGATCCACCCGTAAATCCCTGAAAAGTTAAAACGGTTAAAAATGCATTTTTTTCTCTCTTTATTTATTGGCTATTAAATACTACCTCCGGTCCAAAATATAAGTCATCCTAGTTTTTTTACTTTGGTCCCATAATATAAGTCATTCACAATACCAAGAGAGTTTTCTTATCTTACCCTTAATTTATATCAATCCAACCGTTTTTATTTACTCCATAATTGTTGCATGTATGGTAGTCAAAGGGAGTATTAGACATTTTATCCATACATTAATCATATTTAATTACTTTCTTAATCAATGAGAAAATTCTAGGATGACTTATATTTTATCAATGTGAAAATTCTAGGATGATTTGACGGCCTAAAAAGGGAAGAAGAATTTAAAATTAAAACTATTCACGAAGATTTTTGCCAAAAGATTTTGCTTATGATGTAAAATTCTAAAAATCTACTAGGTTCAATTCTTGTATTTGTGCTTTCACAGTTTTCGGTTCCGTTAATCTCAATTTCACATATAAAGAAAGCTTTCACACAAGTCATTACAAGAGAAAACAAAACCAAAAAATAGAAAATCATATTAACATAGTCACTCTGCATTCCCGATCAAATTCAGCTCCCAACAGCAGCGTACAACGTTAACTACAAAAATCATAAATTCTTAAAATTGCAGTTGTTTTTTTTAAATATTTATAAACAAGTCATGAATAAGACATATTTTTTTCCATTAATCTCGTAATTTAAAACTTACGAAGTCCGTTTCTGTTCGTGAGCCAATAATATTCTTCCTCCATTCATCCACCACACCAAGTAGAAATTTAAGTTAATATATAAATGTACAATGTTAGTTTAAGAAATATTAAAACAAGAAAAATTCGCACATGACAACTTAATAGAATTATGCTAAAATACAGCATAGGAAAGAAATTAAAAACAGATAGTTTGTCACCTTATGCACTAAGTACTAAATTGTTGCAACTTTTTGTAGAAGTTTATGTAGATTATCTTCATATACACATATGAATAATTAGTCATTCTTCAAATAAGCCTCAGGTAAACTAAGGACACTTCAGTACCCTTGTGAAATCAGTCAAAAAAACACTTAAGTTCCCTCATAATGTGTCAACATCTCCTCCAGTAGCTGAATCATTAGAAATGTTAGTTTTACATTAAGGTTTTTTTTTTGTAATTTTTATTTTTATATATAAATAAAAGACATGCGCATGGAAAAATAAAAAATACTTACCTTAAATGAATTCCGATAGGGCAAATAGTCATTGCTCATAAAAATGGTCATGAAGATAAAATCATATAGTTGTCTATATGTTTTGACCTTATTTTCGCTTTCTCTGATCTTCATTATATCTTATGTAATGATCTCTCGGAAAATTATAATTTGATATTAGGATTCTCCGAGAGATCATTATAAGATATATTGAAGATTGGGGAAAGCGAAACTAAGCTCAAAACATATAGACAACTATATGATTTTATTTTCATGACCTTTTATGGGCAATGACTATTTGCCCATCAAATTCATTTAAGGTAAGCATTTTATTTTTAATGTGCATGTCTTTCATTTATATATAAAAATACAAATTACAAAAAAATTAATGTAAAACTAACATTTCTAATGATTCAGCTACTGAAGGAGATGTTGACACATTATGAGGGAACTTAAGTGTTTTTTTTTGACTAATTTCACAAGGGTACTGAATTAATCTTTTTTCCCCTTTTTTACTAAAGTTTACCTGATTCTTATTTGAAGAATGGCTAATTATTCATATGTTATTTTAGGTATATGAAGATAATCTACATAAGCTTTACAAAAAGTTGCAACAATTCAATACTTACAGCATAAAGTGACCAACTATCTATTTTTAATTTCTTTCTTTTGTTGTATTTTAACTTAATTCTATTAAGTTGTCATGTGTGAATTTTTTTGTTTTAATTTTCTTAAACTATCATTGTATATTTATATATTAACTTGAATTTCTTCATCCTCAGAGGCAAATGCTTGGTGGGGTGAATGAACGGAGGAAGAATATTATTGGCTCACGACGTATGACTACGTAAGTTCTATATTACGAGATTAATGGAAAAATATGCCTTATTAATGACTTGTTTATAAATATTTAAAAAAACAACTGCAATTTTAAAATTTATGATTTTGTAGGCAAAAGAGCTTTATTAGCGTTGTAAGAACAACATTTGGGATTTGAATTTGACTCGAAATGGAGTGACTATGTTGATATGATTTTCTATTTTTGGTTTGTTTTCTCACTTGTAATGACTTGTGTGAAAGCTTTCTTTATATGTGAAATTGAGATTGACGGAAACCGAAAACTATGAAAGCACACATACAAGCATTGAACCTAGTAGATTTTTAGAATTTTACATCATAGCAAAATATTTTGGCAAAAATCTTCGTGAATAGTTTTAATTTTATATTATTCCTTTTTTTAGGCCGTCAAATTATTTACTACCTCCGGTCCAAAATATAAGTCATCCTAGAATTTTCACATTGATTAGGAAAGTAATTAATGTATAGATAAAATGTCTAATACTCCCTTTAACTATCATGGAGTAAATAAAAGTGGTTGGATTGATATAAATTAGGGGTAAGATAAGGAAATTTTCTTGGACCAGAGTAAAAAAACTAGGGATGACTTATATTTTGGACCGGATGTAGTATTTAATAGCCAATAAATAAAGAGGAAAAAAATGTAACTTTAACCGTTTTAACTTTTCCGGGTGGATCGTGTCCCACTCATATCAATGATATGTGGGAATGATATATTGGAGAACTCAAGAGCTGAATCAATGGAATGAACTAACACATCCGATTGAAACAACTAACGTATCTTACGTTGGTGTTACCGTAAGCAAGGTTTGACCAACCGGCGAATTATTATTATTAATTGGCCTATTTTCAAAGTCAATTTACACTCACTGCAGCCTCGAACGTCAACCCTACCTCTTACCCCCATTGTATATGATGTTTAGACAGCATGATGATATCCGCAGGCTATATGGTATGATCAATATATTTATTATATTATTTTAGGTTTATAGATTTCATGGTTTAATATCTAAAATATCCATTCAGGTGAGGAAGGAGAAGATGCCTCTTTAAGGAGGGTGGTGCTTGAGGAGCAGGTAGAATTAAAACTTATTGTCATATAATGAAAATAGTTTGTGTAGATGAAGGTTTTTTCTAAATTTTTATTTTTATAATTTTTATGTTAGTAAGCAGCATAGTAAGCGCTTAACATGGGAGATACACCTACTAGTCTTAAACGAGGGTCAAGAATAGAACAATTGAGATAAGTGTCAGGAATACGCAACATGTACTTTTTCCATTTCTCCTTCATCGGCCCTAAACATTAAAATAATGCGGGGTCGTGTTCCAAGGTTTCAAACAGGTTAGTTATTTCATCAGGCAAGTCTAAATGTGTTGTGAGTTGACAACACTTTGAAAACAATTCAGTAAATTTTTTGAATACTTCAAAAACATCCATTAGATTCTTGCATCCATTCCAAATATGGGGAAACAAACAATATTCGCTCGCACATTGTTCATTTAAAAAAGCACAAAAAGCATTTTTAATTTTGTTTGTTTTTTTTCCAAAGATCATAAGTGGTGTTCCACCTATGCGGTACATCTTGCGGCAGTTTGACAGGGAAATGATATTTCTCTTTAAGATATTTATACCACTTATTAACAAGACTATTTCTACCTTACACATGTGAAATCGAAGTTTTTATCGTATTAATATTATAGTAAAAAACTTTTGAACCTTCTTTTACACATAAATTAAAAAAATGGCATAAACATCTAACATGAAAAAATTTACTGCTACAAAGAGGTTCACAATATTGGGATAACTCAAGAATAGAAGCGACGCAATAGAAAAAACTTTTATCTTTTAAATCGTATTAAGTAAAAATATCAACTAATAAAGATGCAATGTTATAAGCATTATGAGTTTCGTTAAATAAACGAGAAGCAAGTAACATTTTTTAGACAATCCAATTGTTGTCAATCCAATTGACACACGACACGCCTAAATAATAATTGTTTGTCCTATCCTCCCAAATATCGGCACACACACATACTCGAATTTATTTGTCTTCAAACTTTCTTTTATAATATTTTGTCGTCGTTTATTTTTTTAAATCCACAGTAAACGTTGGATGAGGATACGAGTAAATGCCGTTGCAAAGCCCGTTGTGCGTAACTTTCAAAAATAGGATTCTCGGAAAGCTAAAAAAGAAGACCCATCCCATGCCAAGGTATGTGGTTAGATCTACATAATTATCACGAGTGTAAATAAAAAGTGGATTAGTGTTACCTCATTTGGAACTTGGCATGTTTAGCTAGGTTTGAGATGTGTTGTGTTCTAATTTTTCCGGGTGTTTGCTTATAATGTGATGATGTATAAATCGTCACGAGTGTCATGCGATGTATATAGGCGGTGGATATCTGGGTTTTGTATTAAGGTGGTGTGATACTCCGGCGGGTGGCGGTGTGGAGGAATAAAAATGGATGAGCTTTGACTTGCAAGTGTAGTGTATATTTCATCATCCTCTGAGTTTACAATGACCACACCTTTTATAGAGGTGGGTAACTTGGGGAATAAGTAATCTATTAGACATTCTACTATGACTAGGTTTAACTTAGATATTAAGTAAGGCGAAATATCTAAGATACAAGTGGGAAAAGATCTTGATCAACCGCCGGCCATCTCTCTGCGAGGTCGCAAGGAGCAAGCCTTTTCTGCCTCGTCCCTTGGCGCCCGCTGCGACTTGCTGGATGAGATCCACGGGATCTGTTGCACTTGCACGGGGTATCGCAAATGCTTTGGTCGCGGCGAGGTGAGACCACGGTGGCATCTCCTCATGCGATCTCTTACGTGATGCCGGAGGATGGCGCGATGGGTTGTCTCCGCATTGTTGAGGTGGTGGAATTATTTATACCCGTCAATGGCCCCTGCTCCGTGCTTTAATGATATTCCACGAGGATATGAAGGATGGAGTAATTATCAACACATTTTATGACCTCGTCCGTCGGATCGACTTGTACACTTAGGGCCGTGCTTTTAGAGCAAGCGACCTCAAAGTAACTTTAGGTCGATTTTGCGACTGAATAAATCTGATGCGACTTGTTCACTAAGAACCGTGATTTCAAAGCATCGCGCCTTCGAAGTAACTCTGGGTGATTTTGCGACCTTGTCGTGCAGCGCGACTTGTTCACTAAGGCGATGCTTTCAAAGCATCGGCCCTCCGAAGTAACTCTGGGTCGATTTTGCGACCTTGTCGTCTGGCGATCGATTTGTTCACTAAGGGCCGTGCTTTTAAAGCATCACGGCCTTGAAGCAACTCTGGGCTGTTTTGCGACCTTGTAAATGCGATGCGACTTGTTCACTAAGGGCGTGCTTTCAACACGTGCGACCTTCGAAGTAACTCTGGGTCGATTTTGCGACCTCGTGCGTCGACTTGTTCACTGGGGCCGTGCTTTCAAAGCATCACGGCCTTGAAGTAACTCTGCGTCGATTTTGCGACCTTAATGTCAATACGATGCGACTTGTTCACTAGGGCCGTGCTTTCAAAGCATCGCCCTCAAAGTAACTTTAGGTCGATTTTGCGACCTTGTAAATGCGATCGACTTGTTCACTTTAAGGGCCGTGCTTTTAAAGCATCGCGCCTTGAAGCAACTTTCGGGCTGTTTTGCGACGCTTATCGTGCGATGCGACTTGTTCACTAAGGGCGTGCTTTCAAAGCA